>APFE031703371.1:530933-621656 GCA_000404065.3 Pinus taeda | reverse complement strand
TGCTAAAAATAGTAAGTTGTGCTATAATTAAGGAAACTGAAAATGCTGAAAGAGACAATGATGGGGGTCCAGATGGACTTGGTAGGTGGCCACCAATATCCACCTGGATCATTAGATGCCCCTAGGAAAAGTGGCCAATTTTCCTAAGTCAAAAATTGCAAAATTCTGAAAAGCTACTCAAAATTTGTGGAGAACACCATCATCAAGTGTCTGGGATAGCCAAGGAAGCTTCAGCAAGCAACCTAATCCTATCACCCTCATTTTTTCCTTTGAGTGCTTGTTTTAGTCTTGTCTTCATTTGCTTGACTCTTATGTTGCAAATTTTGTTTTGGGTCCTATAATGGTGAGCCATGTGCCTAATGATTTGATTGTCCCTGTTGGCCCTTTGTATCAGATTCTCCAAATGCAAGTTGACCCTATCAAGCCATGTTTCTCTATCCTCCTTGATCTCCTTCTCAAGCCTTTGTTTTGTAGTCAAGGTGGTTGGGGTTTCTTCCTCTTGCATTACTGACTTTCCTTTGTCACCTTGCCTCTTTGCTTTGAGAAGTTCCAGCTCCAAGAGGACTTGTTTGTCACTTAGCCGCTTGTTCTCTTGCTGAAGGTATGAAATGACATACTTAGCTCTCACCAAGTTGTCCATTAGTGCTTTGATCTGTGCATCTTTTTCCCTTATGGTTATATTTTCACTTTTTGCCTCATCTTTAGCCTCCAAGTCAACTATGTTAATGCCATGATGAATGTATGGTTGCTTTAGTCCATCATGTTCCATAAAATCAAATCCCCTTTCCTCTTCATCATTGAGGCTTTCCTCCAGCATCTTTTCTTTCCCTTTATGCACCTGTTGCACTTGTTGTACCTGTTGTGTTGATGAAGAAGGCAAAGCCCCTTCCAGAGTTTGTGGAGCAAGAATTTGCCTATGAGATGATGAAGAAGGCAAGGCCCCTTCCACATCACGTCGAATAAACACTTGCCTATCTACTGAAAACAACTTTATAGCCCCTCTCTGATGTGTTTTGTAGGCTTTGGGCTTCTCAACAACTTTAGTCTCTTTAGCCTTCTCACTTTTCTTTACTTTGGCATTGCTGGAAGGCCTTTCTACTTCTTGGGGCACTGGTGGAGGAATCTAAGGACCATTGAAGATGTCATTGCTAATAAATGTATCCCAGTAGATGTTGAGGAGGTTGAGATGATGTAGCACAATCATCTTAATCAAGGAATAGTGATAGATACTACTCATCTGTTGGGGGTATGGATTTTTCTGTACAATGTAGGCCATCTTCTCAATGTTCCTGAATAAGAAATACGGGATTTCAACATTTTCACTCTTGTGAAGTGCATAAGAAGCCTAATATGATAGGTGTACAATCTAGAAAATTTTGCCTCACATGTAAAATACTTCATAATGATCCTCATCATAGGGGCATACTTGTCGTCAAGGAACTTGAAAGGAAAGGTTCTCTTCTTTTCATTCCTATACCTAGCTTTAATGTATGGCTCATAGTTGTGCTCATCCAAATCTTGTGCTTTATACCATTTTTCCCCCACATTCGGAATGCTTGTAGCATCAACAATGATGGAGGATGAAACTGTAAATGTCACCGTGGAAAGAGTTACCTTGTTATCATGGAGATTGGTTACAAAAAGCCTAGTCAACTCAGGATGATGTTGAACTCTTTGTACCTAGTCACAAAAGTCATAACACCCTAGATGCCTGAAACAAGAGACAGTCATATGAGAAGCCTGTAACTCTGTAATTTTTTATGGTTCCTCTTTGATAATTATACCTCCCTTATGTGGTTTTCTCTGATTTTGTGGTTTATCTCCCATGCTTTCACTGCCACTATTTTCCTCCTCCTCATAATCCCTATCCTCTTTATTTGTGTCTTTTGAATTTGAAACCTTGAAACCTTAGAGAAGGTAGTCAAGAAGTGAGTTATGGTGAATACGGATAGGGGAAGGGGAGAGGAGTTTGTGCGATGTAGGATGAGATATATATGATGTGAGAGTGAGAAGGAGAGTATTTTTTGGTAGGGACTGTTTAGTAAATAGGGGTTTAAGGATTTTGTTTTGGGGATTTAGGGTATAGGGGACAGGTGTAAGGATTTTTTTCTGGGGATTAGGGTATAGGGGATAGGTGGAGGGATTTTGTTTGAAGGAATTAGGGTATAGGGGATAGGTGGAGGGGTTTGTCAACAAAATGTGGAAATAAAGGATATGATAAGCAGGGAGGGTTTTTTAGGCAACCTAGGGTTTGAAAATTTAAATAGCAAACAAACTTCAAAATCATGAAATGAGCACAGAGAGGATAGTTCAAAGAGTGTACTTACTTGTTTAGAGTCTCTAGATAGCAAAATAACGATTTATATGGTTGATAGGGTGGTTTTGGTGTTTGCTGGCCCTATGCGCAATGCCTTGTATAAGCGTGCAATGCTCTAGTTGTATGTGCAACTCTATGAAAATTTCCACTGGCAAACAGGCCCTATGTGCAGTGCTTTGTCTGTATGTGCAACGTTCCCTCCTCTATGCATAGTGCCTCCATAATCTGCCCTGTGCATAGTGCCTCCTGCTCTATGTGTAGCGCTTCCTCTTTGCTCAGCCACCAATTGGCTTCAACTCCCTTCTCTCCTTCAACTCTCTTCTTTCTCTTTGTCAAATGAATATGATAAATTTTAAAAAGGATTTTGAAATCTTATATAGAGGGTGATTTTGATTTTTTTTTAAGAAAAAACCCACTTTATAATATTTTTTGGAACTTTTACTTTGTCTTCAAATCTCTGTTTAATGCTTTTCTTTCTTTGTCTCTTTTCAGGTGGACAATGCTTTGATTGAACTGATTTCTTCAATGGCTTCATTTTCTTGCAGCAAGGAGAAATGCTTGGGCAGCTTATGGAAACACTTATTACATGAAATGACTTGAATTACATCATAAAAAACATAAATCAACTAAAATACTCTGTTTTCATCTCAAAAACATGTTTTTGAGATGAAAATTACATTAGTGAAACAATATCTTTGTACAATAACCATGACTTACTAGCAATCACTCTTTGTTTAAGGGTCATCCTCATACCTTTTCTACCCTTTATTTACACTTGAAACTATGCTTTTGACCTTGGAAATGAACCCTAAGACCTAATGGAAACATAACTGCCTTGACTCTAAAATAACATAACTGAAACCATAACTGAATGCAACATGGAGATGGGTCAGTAAATGTACCTCATGAGGGAAAATTTTATTTTCTAAGAAGAAGACAACCATTAGTGGACCATTTTGGCATGACCTAGTGGAATGATAAAAAAATTCAGTATGAGACACCTAAAATGAAAATGCAAAGAGCATATTCGATCGCTGATGGCAGTATGCAAATACTGACTCTAACACATTACATCACAAATTTGAAGAAATGGAAATATGATAGTAGACCTCCTAGCTTATGCGCGATGTAAGGTATTAATATTACCATTGTTCTATGTTGATTCAATAACTTTAACCCAATTCAATTCTTTAATTAGCAATATTTCAATAGAAATTAATTTTTCTCATCAATTAATAGCGAATGAAGATAGAATAGTAATGCAATGACAATATGATACAATTAACATATCAACAAGAGACACAGATTTGGTCAAAGACCAAGGGAAAACCCCATAAGGGGGAAAACCATTTAAAATCCTTCTTCTATTAGATTGTCATAAAATGTTCAGAAGTGAGTACAATGAGCCAATACAATACTATTCATAAGAAAATATCTAGAAATATGATCCCAACAACAATGCTGATTAGAGTTAACTTTCATAATATGTAGTTAATTGTGGTCAACTGCAGTTTCCTATAAAAATGAAACCCTAAGTCACAATCACACGGAGGGAGAGCTGCGTGTGCAGCTAAAGCTTTCCAGCCACACAGATAGGCCTATATGTGTGCTGCTAGAACCAAAAAATTCATGTGTCAACCCTATGGATGGAAACCAAAACCGTAATTCACACATGAAAGCTTGAGACCCGCAATTTTGGACTTGTACAAACCAATATGTGTGAAACACCTTCAGACTTGTGTGAACCAAATCAAAGAAGAGAGAAGAATAATATGCTTGATGATGATGTCTAAATGAGGGTGACTTGACTTGTATTTATAGGCCTCCAAGGGTGTCCAATTTTCTTTTAGGTATTAGAAATAATACTGAGAGGGGAGGTGAATCAATATTTACAATTCAAAAAATTTTCATTTCCCAATCAGATTTATATACGATACTTCAGTGAAGTGAACTTGCGTGTGCACACAACTGTGGTTAAAGAAACTAGTGTATACCTAGAGAAATTATGATTTAGTTAATTCATTATGTGTTGATCTTTAATTTGTGCATCACTACTTTATTATAAAATAACTATGTGTAGTAACAACATAATAAACCATCACACATAAGAAATACACATAAACACCAAGATTTAAGGTGGAAACCTAATGTAGGAGAAAAACCACCTGTCACTGTCGTCTTTGTCTGCTTTTAATATAAAGAAAATTTGTTTACAATCTTGTACTAGTGCAAACTCATACCAGTATGCAGGCACTCAATTGCAGAAGGCTACAACCTTCTCTCATTCTCCAACTTATACTAGAAGGGAGCTACAACCCCTTATCTCTTGTACTAGTTGATATGTTTACTAGTACGTAGGCGCTGGCCTATAGACGGCTACATCATTCTTTCTTCCTCCAGGGACCATGTTTCATAAATTTTCAGACTGGATGCTCCTGGTACACAACAACACAATATGAAGGCCTCGTTTCATCAAATTTTCATACTGGACCCATCAGAAACTTTGAAGCTCAAACTCTATAATAATAACCTCATCAACCAACAATCAATCAATCTGAACAGTCAGATCACTATCACCAAAACATTGCGCTGAACCGATAAACCTGCATCATCATTCAGAACCAGTTGTAGCCTCAAAAATCATACATCCGAATGCATACTCTACTTTAATGAACCCAACATGCATGTATACACTACTTCCTTTAACCAAACTTGCATATACCTCCAAAACTACTAAATCATAAAAACTTCTTAATCAAATTTGTACCAACCAGTAATATTCTGAACATCTATTGTCAAATTACAGAGATCTAGATAGTTAGCAGTAACGATTACCCTTCTCACTTAATTAATCAATCAATCAGACTCAATCTCCTTATGCATTCAATTCTACTTTCATATCTAAGAAGACATCATTGACACACAACAATATACCAGCATCATTGATCAGATAGATCAATAATTTCTAAATAATAGACTTTTCTTTTGTATATGCTACTTGGAAGCTTCGAACCAACGTGTATTCGCGGCTTCACCTAGGCGAACTAGCATATAGATCTGCAAATGCTAACTTACAACTTTGCTGCTATTCTAGATTTTAGACATACCCAGTTCATGACATTTAAAGAATAAAACATGTGTAAGCAATCAGATCTAGCCCAATCAATATCAGATCATTCAATGATAAGTCATTTCAGGTCTCATGATCCTGGTCCAAAATTGAATTCAAGGTGCACAGAGTATTTCATATTATATCATAATCATAGCCCCTGTAACATAAAATATACTTCAGATAGAAGTATTCCTGAGAATCCATTTCACTTGCACACTTGGCCCTTTGATCGTCTCCTCCTTATATATTTTTTGGCCTTTCTTAATACCTTGGACCAAAACAATACTTAGAACCTGTGGTATTCTTGGACGGGATCAACTAGTCATTACTCCACTCAATATTGTGGGCTAATACCATGGTGTTGACCCCTGGTATTATTTAATCTTGAATTTCCTTGATTTTCCAAACCATAAATTCTTTTCCTCAATCAACACCAAAATAATCTCCCCCTTTGACATCAAGGCCAAAGGGTAGATCAAGATATTCTCCCCCTTTGAGATACATTATGTTGTCCATGCTCCCCCTGAGTACATGTAGAGTCTGCAAAGATATTTTTCAAAATAATAACATGACTCTATAACTCAACCATGTGAGTATGACCTTCCTATCACCAATTACTCATACATACATCAATCACCCAACCAAGTGGGGATACACCAAATTTGACTCATCCACCCAAGCAAGTGGGGATATACCAATTGTTTACAGATGACTAAAATATAGCAATTATTACATCATCCTTCCCATACATAGTGAGGATACAAATTATATCATGTGTACAATAGGACTCATTCAAAAATAGACTATGACAGAAGGAGACATATTACACCCTAGATCTTTACATGACCTATGAAACAATTGATATGAATATCTAAAATATAGCTGAAATAAACAACCATAATGCTAACAATGTAGAAGGTTTGTGAAGGCTAATGCTCCCCCTGAACCTGTGCTACCTGTGCATTGTCAACAAATCATTCATCAAGGCATATTCACCAGTCAAATAAAAATCAATGAATAAAGCATATCAGTAGAATGTAATTATCAATATTAGACTGAGCACCCATGTTAGAGTATGACCCACTGTTTTTCTATTAGAAAACATATATGGTCCTCCTGCCACAGAAACTTGTGTATATACGCGACTATCCTTCATGAAACCCATGTGTAAGAAACTTCTTCTGAGAACTGGATTTAACAAGAGGATGATGCAGAAAATACTCCCAGCTTTTATCTGTGATATTCAAACCTTTCTCTGGGAAGTGGTTTGGTAAATATATCAGCAACCTGTTCTTTGGACGGAACATGCTCCAATTTAAATTTTGTTCAAGCACTTTTTCTTGTAGAAAATGGTACTTATTGGGTATGTGCTTAGTCTTGGAGTGCATGACTGGATTTTTCGAAATACTGATGGCACTTGTATTATCACATAAAATGGAGATGGGTGGAGAACATGTGACTTGAATGTCTTGCAACATTTGCATCATCCAGAGTAGTTGTGTGTAGCAATATGCAACAGCCACATGTTCCTCTTCAGCTGTATATAAGGCAATCAAACTTTCTTTCTTAATGAACCAAGATGCTAACCATGATCCCATATAGAATGCACCTCCACTAGTGCTTTTATGATCATCAACATTTCCTACCCAATCTGCATCTGCATATGCATGAAGAGTAAGATCTGTATCTTTAGGATACCATATACCAAAGCCTTGAGTTCCTTGAATATATTTGAATATTCTTTTTACAGCTTGAAGATGTGATTCCTTTGGATTTGCTTGGAACCTTCGACAATTCCTACTGCATGCATGATATCAGGTTTGGTACTTGTCAAATAGAGTAGACTTCCAATCATATATCTATATGTTAGTTGATTCCTTGTAGGTGATTCATAATTAGAACTAATACTGCATCCTGTTACCATTGTAGTACATAATGGTTTAGAATCTTCCATTCCATACTTCATCAGAATCTGCTTGAGATATCTAGTTTGTGAAAGAAAAATACCATCTTTTGTTTGCTGTACTTGTAGACCAAGAAAATAAGTAAGTTCACCAAGTAAGGACATTTCGCATTCCTGCTGCATAACCAAAGAAAAGTTATGACTCATAGATTCTTCATTGTTGCTTAAGATGATATCGTTAACATAAACAACAATAATTAGTATTTTATGATTCTCAATCTTGGTGTATAAATTGATGTTTTCAAATCATTTTGTGAACCCTTGTTGTTGTAGATATTTGTTAAGGTGATAATACCAAGCCCTTGGAGCTTGTTTCAGTCCATAAAGAGCCTTTTTGAGCTTGCATACAAGCTTTGCATCATTTCCTAGAATGAATCCTTCTAGTTGTTCAATATAAATTGCTTCTTCTAACTCTCCACTAAGAAATGCAAATTTTACATCCATTTGATACACTTTGAATTTCTGAAAACTTGAAATAGAAAGAAACATTCTTATGGCTTCAAGTTTGGAAACAGGTGAAAATTTTTCTTCAAAGTCTTTACCTTCTTGTTGAGCATACCCTTTATAAACAAGTCTTGCTTTGTTTCTAATAGCCTCTCCATTTTCATTCAATTTATTCTTGAATATCCATTTTGTTCATATAACATTTTTATCAAGAGGTCTAGGAACTAGTTCCCAAGTATCATTCTTTTCAATTTGGTCAAGTTCTTCATTCATTGCCTTAACCCAAAATTCATCTTTTATAGATTCATTAACATACTATGTTTCTATGGAGGATAGTAATGCTAGATAAGTGGAAGTTCTTGCAAGATTTCTTCTTGCTTGTACTCCAAACCCTTTTTCTCCTAGAATTTGAGATTCTGGATGATTATTTTGAACATACCTAGATGGATTATTTTCCCTATTAGTTGTATATTCTTCTTATGGTTCATTGGTTTCTTCCTCTATATCATTTTGATTTGATATGGGAAAGCATTCACTGTCTTCCTCCTTTTCATCATCCTTTGTTGACTTTATCTGTTCCAGATTTCTACATGCTTCATCAATTACTACATCAATACATTCAACAGTTTTCCAAAGTCTTTTGTTATAACATATGTATCCTTTTGCTTCTAGATGAATAACCAAGAAGAATTCCTTCATCTGCTTTGTGTTCAAACTTACCAAGTTTTTCATCAGCCCTTTTGATGAAATATTTGCTTCCAAAAACTCTAAAGTGTTTTACATTAGGAGGCTTACCATACCAAAGTTCATATGGAGTTTGATCACTATTTACTTGAACATTAGCTTTGTTGAGAATAGTCACGAGAGTAAATGCAACTTCCCCCCAAAAGGTGGCAGGAGTTCCAGATTCATCAAGCATAGCTCGAGCCATTTTTTGAACTGTTTTGTTCATTATTTCCACTACTCCATTTTGTTGAGGAGTTCTAGCAATAGAGAACTGCCTTTTTATTCCATGTTATTCACATAAATAAAAAAATTCATCTGATATGAATCCTCCCCCTCAATCAGATCTGATTCATTTGATTTTTCGATATGATTCATTTTTTACTAAAGCTTTGAAGGCTTTAAACTTTTCAAATGGTTCATCTTTATGCTTTAGCATACCTATCCAACACATTCTAGAAAAATCATCAATGAATAAAATAAAGTATTCTTCTCCATGCAGTGACCTTTTCCTTGTTGGTCCACACAAATTAGTATGGATGAGTTCAGGAGGCTTACTTGTTGATCCTTCTTTTTCATTGAAATGAACTTTGGTTTGCTTACCAACTTGACATGGTTTGAAAATGGTATTTGATGGGATGTTGATATCTGGAAGATCACAAACCGCCTTGAGCCTGCATGATTTTCTTATTTGAGAGAAGCATAGATGACCCAATCCTCTGTGCCACAACTAGTTTTCATCTGTTTTTCTTAGATATTATTGTTCTTGTGCTCTTTTTAGTATATATAGATTGCTTGGAGTTCTTTTTCATTTGATTATGGTCTTTCCCATATCTAGCTCACAAACCACACGTCCCTTTGATCGAAACACAACTTCATTTACTTGATCACACATTTGATTGACACTCAACAAGTTATGCTTTAAGCCATCAACATACATGACATTTCCAGCTTTAACTTTTTCTTTCAAATAAACAAATCCTTTACCTTTAATGACAATTGGTGTGCCATTTCCAAAGGAGACATTCTTTTCCTTTTCTAAAGAATTATATGAATGAAGTTTCTCTTTATCACTTGTCATGTGTTTAGAGCATCCATTGTCAATGTACCACTGATTTTATTGTCCTTCTGCAAATAGAGCTATGCCACATATTTTTGATTGAAATTCCTTCTTTCTCCATACCTTCGAATTTGATGATGTTTGCTCCTTTTGAAGTGTTGGTCGAAATTTTTTCCTGCATTCAGTTTCTTCATGACCAAAGTTATCACAAAATGAACATTCAATTTCATCTTCAAGAGGAGAAAATTTATTATAAGATTTTCTCTTGATTCCTGTTACGCTCCTTTGATTTCGTGATTCTCTAGTCATGATAATTTTTTAAGTAACACATTGAGCAGCCTTATGCCCAAAGTTATGGCATGAAAATAATTATTGATTAAATTTTTTTCTATGATCATGGAATCTTTCGGTATTGTTTACATTTTAGTTGATTCTTCTATTTATGTTCATCCTTGGAGTAAATTGAGCATGATTTACCTTATGAGTACTTTTAGGATTTTGCTGAAGACTAACATACTATTCATTGGTCTTTGCTGCATCAAGATAGATTTTGGTGGAGGCTAACAACTTTTTTTATTGGGACGATTCTTCAGTATATCCAAGACCGGTCTTTATAAGAGGAGAAGGTTGAACCTTGATGATTTCATTTAAAGTTTCTGATCCTTTAGAAAATCTAAGATTAAGAGATTTTGTCTTCTCAAGATATTTTCTTAGACCCACAACTTCATATTCTAGTTTTTCATTGTACTTTTCTCTTTCAGTGAGTTGATGTGTCAATGTGTCTATGATCATATTCTTTTCTTCCAAATGATTTTTATTTTAGTGATTTCTTCAAGAAATTACTATTCTTCTAAGGCATCCAAAAAATCATCATTTTCATAATCCATGAGTAGTTTATAATCTTGTTCAATTTCATCTTCATCACTATTAGATAATCCATCACTATCTTCATGAGTATAGTAATTTCTTCTATTAACAACATTTTTCTATTGCCTTTTGTAGACTCTTTTCCTTTTTCACGATTATCTTTTATGAGGACATTTTGCAGCATAATGGCCAACTCTACCACAAGAAAAGCATTTGAATGGTAGATTACCTCTGAATCTTCTGGAACCTCGTTGAAGCTTATTAAAAAAGTTTATCTCATCTTCTTCTTTCGAAATATATCTTGATTCATTGAGTTCTTCCTTTCCTTTCCCTTTTGTTAAAGCCTTAAAGTGGTTTCTCTCATATCTGATGGACCTCCATTCCTCATTTCAAAGGTAGTTATAATTTCATGAATGATCCAGGTGGCTCCAAAGACACATAAGACAGAGGGCTTATGAATGTTGGAAAATCAAAGTGCTCAGAATGACTTTGACCTAGGACCAGAGCGTAGATCTCGTCGTCCTGATCGTGGAGGTGCGAACAATTCGTCAATCTGAGCTCGTATGAGAGAGAACGAGCCAAAAAAGTTTTTGGTCAAAGTTGGGTTGTGGGCCAGGTTTAAGTGTCCTACAATTTGACCGACCCTGAGGCATGAAACCTAGCTCCCGAAATCGGTCGAAATTGCGGGCTTGTTTATTTGCCCAATATCCCTTATTTTCTAAAACTTTGAAAATGACCCCCCTCTTTAAAAAATAAAATAAAATAAAATAAATAATGGTGGTAGACCACCACCCCCGCCACCCCAAAAACTACATTAAATTTTTTTTTATAAGGCCGAAAGGTCATGACTCCTGCCGACCTAACCCCAAACTTTACGAAAATTTTAAAGTTTGGCTCGCTGGTCATCACCCCGTTGAGCCCTCCACCCACACCACATAAACATTAAACCATCTATTAAGGGGGTGGGTGAGCCACCTCTGGTGACCTGAGCTACACCCCAACAAACCTCAAAGGGTGCTGACAAGGGTCAAACCCGCCCTGCCCATGTGGCTAGCCCCTAAGTAGGCAACCCCATAATAGTACGCAACCCTTTAATATGGAAGTACGTGCCAATAAAAAAAATGTGCCCATAATTAATGTGTTTTCAGTTGGTGGGGAAGGCATGGGTCGGGTCACCCAATGCGGACCTGACCCCTTTTAAAACTCATTTTTCTATTTAAAAAAAAACTATAAGTTGTAAAAAAAATAAGGGGCGGGGTTTGACCTCCTGACCCCTCCTCAACTAATACCCAATATTACCATTGCACCACAATGGCCTACATTGCTTAATCTGCCAGAGATTTTTTTTAAATGCTCATTTCATAAGTGTGCTAGGCAGATGGAGGAACCATGAGTGGGCACAAATTTCGAGATAGATGAGCAAGAATCTTGGCAATCAGTTCGAGGCAACATTTTTCAAGAGGGGTGAAATTTCACTTTGTCAGATTTTGACAAATTTTATATGGTTTCAACACTTCTCGATGCCATGAATGCAATGGCATTGTCCATGTCTCCATCATAGTTCTACATTCTTTGGTCATTTTCAGTATGAGGGTGGAACCATGATTGCTGCAAAAACGGGGAGCAGAACCATGATCCTTGAAATTTTCCCGAGGAGGTCATTTTTCTCCATGTCGGAATATAGTCAAGTTTATAGTCGTTTTTCATGGTTTTCCGTAGGGATCAAAATGGCAAGGTTAGATTTGCCTTTAGAGCTGTAGATTTACAGTCCACCTAGGGAGCAGAATATTTGAGGAATCTAGGGGGAATCTAAAATATTCCTTGAGCCCCATATTCTCAATTTCTCAGAATTCGAAAATTGGACAATTTATTTTGCACTATTTGATGCCACACATTTGATGGTGTGTTTAGATTTCTCTTTTGCTCATTCTATTCTTCATCCACTTTTCTAAGTGGAATGTAGGTGTCAGCGTTCATGTGCGAGAAGCCATTTCCATGCGATTGATACCATGAGATTAATGGCATGAGCAACTTCAGCAATTTGACATCTGCTTCTCCAGATGGCCCTTGGTTGTGAGGTATATGCATTGTGTTCATGTACTTATTTTTCTATGCATTGTGCTACACAGATCCCTATTTTATGTTGATGTGAGATCTTGTTTATTACTATTTTCATGATTCCTTCTTGATGTGATGCGGAATCGTCTATGCGATGTACTTGTTGTCATGATTTGTCATGCATGTTTTCATTGAGATCCCTTTTATGCCATGTTGGCGGGATGCTCCTTATGCATGAGTTTGTGTCATACTAATAGGAGTCTTTTGACTGAGAGTTCCTATAGTGGAACAACTCTTGGAGCCACTCCCGCATGAGGGTATTTTCCTTGTATGATAGCGACATCATCTCTTGTGTACATCACACTTAATGTAGTGGCCTACACCATCTTGACACCGGGGCCCAGAGATGTAGTCCATCTTGGATGAACTCCTTTATCGACGACTTATTTCATGTGTTGATGATTGACATGTTCCTCTTCTTTACATCATGCACATGTATTCATTTATGTTCTTTTAAAAATGCAATTGAACACATCACGAAAGTAAAAGGTCTTGGAAGGGTCTTTTGTCACACAAGAACCTGGATCAAGTGGCATCAAAGCGGTCTTTGCGTGTATGTGAATTGCAGCGTGAACAACGGAATGTGCAGTGACAAAGGATGAAAAAGTGATGTACGAGACCATGCTCAACATTTCCAAAAGGGTAGAGATAATGTATGAAACCCTACAGAAAGAGACAGAGGAAAAGGAGCGATTGCAGCTTCAATTGCGAGCCACAAAAGAGGCCCTGGAAGAACTGAAGCAAAACAAGAAAAATATTCAAACAAAGAATGCTGAATTGAAGATGCGTCTACATGGAGAGAAAGTGGAAAAGAAAAGTTTGCTACGATAGTTGCAAGCAAAGGACGAGGACTTGGAAAAGTTATAGCATGACCCATGTGAGGTAAAAAGTAGTTCTCTGAATTCATGTATGTGTCTTGATAATGTTTTCACTGTTTTTGAAAATCATACCACAAGAATTGGCTCCAAACTATTGAAGAGAATGGGGTATGAAGGAAAAGTATTTGGCGTTAATGGCCAAGGCATTGTCAACCCCATCAAAGTAGAAGAATTATCTTGTCAGGCAGGACTTGGGTATGTTAGAAAGGAAGTTGGGAAATGCGCTGAGACAGCAAGTGAACCGCCAACAACAGATGATGAACAACCCTCATCAGTTCTTTCCAAATCAACAGAGGAGGTAAAAAATATTGATTTCCTTTTGATTTTGTCTTCACATAGTATGATTTCGGTTGGAGATTTGGAGATCCCAATTATAGGGACAAACATGAGGCTCCTTACAAGGATGAGGCACGATAAGGAAGAAAAACTTGGTGTTAATAACAGAGGCATAACTCAACCATTGGAGGTTGTGCAGAGACCTCAATTTGTAGGCTTGAGATACACTAAAGGAGAATGCTTGAAGGTGTCAGATTCTTCTGAGACATCGTCAAAATCGTTGAGGAAAGAGAATGAGGGGAACACATTCCCATCATCCCATGGCAGTGCCCATTGCAGGGAGAAAATTGAAGCAAGCTCTCATCGGCATAATGACATCAAAGAAAACAAGGAAAGGTATAACCACTTTCAACATTCAAATTTTCATTTCAATTATGATCATGTTGTTGATGATGAACAAAGAACATGGCATTGAAAAACATGCACCTTTTGTGGACTACATAACGATACATTTTCTAAGTGTTGGAAAAGAATGGAAACACACAAAAGGATGAGGTATGAAAGACCCTCTCGATAGTAGGGTAAGAAACAAATTAACTAGATATGGAGGAAGAAAACCTATTGCAGTCATTGTGATAGAAGTGGCCATCAAAGAGAAACTTGTTGGAGGCTCCATCCAAAGCAGTGCCTTAAAGACAAAGCATTGGTGCGTGAACAAGGTGAAGCAGTTGTTTGACAAGCAAATGTGCCACAAGGAGGTGACACATTCACATTTATAAGTGAAAAATGGTTTCTAGATATGTTAGCTTGTCACAACCGTGCTTTCTTAAATCATTTGTTGCATTTTAAAATGTAAAAGTGATGATGTGTTTTCCATCACTTGTTCAACAACAATGATGTCTAGTCTTATTTTGTGTTGCATGATAAACTTTGAAATCGATGTCGTGTTTCCATCACTTGTCAAAAGAAAATAGTGTTTGGCCTTATTGTTGTAAATCATGTGTTGCAGTGATGATGTGTTTTCCATCACTTGTTGGAGCAACAATGATATGTTGGCCTTGTTGTCGTAGTTGGGGTCTTGCGTCCATCTTGATGTAAACTTGACCACTGAGTATGTGTTATAAACTCGTGGCAAGTATGGGGCGCTTGGGTCATTAGTTGGTCATGAGAGTCAAGCATGTAATTTGCATAACAATGTACTACAAGTTGCGAGGATGCAGGTGTCAGCTCATCGCTTAAGGCTCCAAAGAACAAAGGTGAAGGAGATGGAAGTGAGTCCTTTCAGGATGCTTGTGATGCAAACAAGAGACAAAGAAGTTGCAGATTATTTTTCATGATTTTGGAGGACCAAAAGCTCCTCAGTGGGGAGGATTGATCAAGGTGGCTCCAGAGACACATAGGATAAAGAGGGCTTATGAATGCTCAAAAATCAAAGTGCTCAGAATGACTTCAAACTAGGACCAGAGCGTAGATCTCGTCGTCCTGATCATGGAGGTGTGAACATTTCATCAATTTGAGCTCCTATGAGGGAGAGCGAGCCAGTCAAATTTTTGGTCAAACTTGGGTTATGAGCCAAGTTTAAGTGTCCTACAATTTGACTGACCCCAAGGCATGAAACATAGCTCCTGAAATCGGTCGAAATTGTGGCCTCGTTGATTTGCCCAATATCCCTTATTTTCTAAAACTTTGAAAATGACCCCCCTCTAATAATAATAAAAAATTATTTTAAATAAGGTGGCTGGCCACCAACCTCACCACCCCAGAAACTACGTTACAAAATTTTTTATAAGGCCGACGGGCCATGACCCCCGTCGGCCTAACCCCAAACTTTATGAAAATTTTAAAGTTTGGCTCAACGGCCATCACCCCACCGAGCCCTCAACCCATGCCACATAAACATTAAACCATGTATTACGGGGGTGGGTAGGCCACCTCTAGTGGACCTAGCCCACACCCTAACAAACCTCACACAAAACAAATTGTGACGATGGAAATGGTTAAGGATGCCGACAAGGTTCAAACCTCCCCAATCCACGTGGCCAATCCCATAATAGTATGTAGCCCTTTAATACGATAGTACGCACCCATAAAAAAATGTGCTCGTAATTAATGTGTTTTCGGTTGGTGGGGAAGGCATGGGGTTGGCCACCCAATGCAGACCCCACCCCTTTCAAAAATCATTTTTCGGTTTAAAAAAACTATAAGGTGTAAAAAAAAGGAGGGGCAGGGCTTGACCACATGACCACTCCTCAGCTAATACCCAATATTGCCATTGCACCACAACAACCTACATTGCTTAATCTGCCAAAGATTTTTTTTAGATGCTCATTTCATCAGTGCGCCAGGTAGATGGAGGAATCAAGAGAGGGCATGACTTTTGAGATAGAGGAGGAAGAATCTTAGCATGCAGTTCGAGGCAGCATTTTGCAGGAGGGGTGAAATTTCACTTTGTCATATTATTGACAAACTTTATATGGTTTTAGCACTTCTCGATGCCATGAATGCAATGGAGCTGTTCGTGTCTCCATCAGAGTTCTACATTTTTCAGTCATTTTTAGTATGAGAGTGGAACCATGATTGCTGTAAAAATAGGGAGTGGAACCATGATCCTTGAAATTTTCTTGAGGAGGTAATTTTTCTCCATGTCGGAATATAGTCAAGTTTACAGTCGTTTTTCATGGTTTTTTGCAGCGTTTGAAATGGTGAGGTCAAATTCACCTTTGGAGCTACAGATTTCCAATCCACCCATGGAGTGGAATCTTTGAGGAATCTATGGGGAATCTAAAAGATTCCTAGAGCCCCAGATTCTCAATTTCTCAAAATTCAAAAATTGGACAGTCAATTTTGCACTATTCGATGCCACAAATATGATGGTGCATTTAGATTTCTCTTTTGATCATTCTAATCTTCAACCACTTTTTTAAGTGGAATGCAAGTGTCAACATTCATGTGCAAGTAGCCATTTCCATGCGATTGATGTCATTAGATTGATGGCACGAACAACTTCAGCAGTTTGACATCTGCTTCTTCAGATGGCCCTTGGTTGTGAGGTATATGCAGTGTGTTCATGTATTTGTTTTGCTATGCATTGTGCTACAAAAACCCCTATTTTATGTTGATGTTAGATCTTATTTATTACTTTTTTCATGGTTCTTGCTTGATGTGATGCGGAATTGTCTATGTGATGTACTTGTTGTCATTATTTTTCATGTTATGTTTTGAGATCCCTTTGTTGTATGTTGATGGGATACTCATGTTGTCATCATGCATGTTTTCATTGAGATCCCTTTTATGCCATGTTGGTGGGATGGTCATCATGCATGAGTTTGTGTCATACTAATAGGAGTCTTTTGACTGAGAGTTCCTGTAGTGGAACATCTCTTGGAGCCACTCCTACATGAGGGCATTTTCCTTGTATGATAGCGACATCATATATTGTGTACATCATGACTATTGACATCACTTAATGCATCGGCCTACACCATGTTGACACCGGGGCCTGAAGATGTAGTCCCTCCTGGACGAACTCCTTTATCAACGACTTATGTTTTCATGTGTTGATGATTGACATGTTCCTCTTCTTTACAACATGCACAAGTATTCATTTATCTTCTTTTAAAAATGCAATTTAACACATCACGAAAGTAAAAGGTCTTGGAAGGGTCCTTTGTCACACCCAAACCTGGATCAATGAAGTTGAACAATAGTAATAGATTGAAGATCTTGCTTTTCTTCTATGGAAGATACTTTTGACTTAAATTTAGAAAACAAATATCTTAAAATTTTCTCTACTAAAGTAGCATCCTTTATCTCTTCACCTAGATTCTTCATGCAATTACAATATCATCTATACGTAAAAAGTAATTAGCAATACTTTCATCACTATGCATTTTGAGAGTTTCATACTGAATTCTGAGAGTTTGGAGCTTAGCATGTTTTACCTGGGAGTCTCATTTGTAGCTCTGAATGATTTTGTCCCATATTTCTTTCGTTGTCTTGAGTTGCATGACTTTGACGAATTCTGATTTTGGCAGACTTCCCAATAAAGTATTGACTACTTTGGCATTGGTTTCGTGTAACTTCTTACTTATTGTATCTAGGGTATTTCTGCTGGAAATTGGTACCCTCCTTCCACAATTTCCCAAACATCAGCTCCAACCGACTAGAGATAGGCTCTGGTTCTTATTTTCCAATATACCAAGTTGTTCCCATTGAATATTGGTGGTATGATAGATGCCATGTTGTTAGGCCTCTATACTACTAGTGTAACCCCTTATTATTATTAGTACAACCCACTTATTATATTGATGTACCCATGTAGTGCCCATATTGTTACTATTGTGCCCCATAGAAGCCCACTATTGTTATTATTGTGCCCTTACATTATTATTGTTATGTCGGCTCTGATTATGTTATGAGCCCTTAGACTCCTATATATAGAAAGGAGGTCTTTTCATTTGTATCATCCAAGAATTGTTCATTTATGTAATGTAAAGGAGGTTTCCCCCTCGAAGAGGCTGAATTCCAAGGCGTTGATCTATCTTTTCTATCTTTGCTTGAGCTGGTGTCATAACAATTTCACGTGGGACCGACCAATTCTTGCCACGAATTGAGCAATTCGTCGCCTCCTTAATAACACGCATAAGGCCTTAGAGCCAAATTTTTAGCCCCAGAGAGTGGTCACATCGCCACATATGGCCAGGGGTCGGGCTAACAACCCACCCCTGTCAGCGTGAACCCCGCTCCCCTTAATCGTGGTCATGTGGATTTAGTATGGTCGGGGGTCGAGCTAACCACCTGCCCTCGTTGGCTACGCTCCTCTGCCTTTGCTGCAAGTCACGTGGTGATCTATGGGACCAAAGGTTGGGGCCTATCCCCCCCCCCGGCCCTCCACCAAACCTGTGTCAGGTGGCTTTATTATGAGCCATGGAACCAGGCCCAGGGCCGCGTGGGTGGGCCCGTCAACCCTACCCCTCCCCTGAAACATGTCGTTATAATAGTTAAAATATAAATGACAACATTCATATGTCAAGAATCAAAGCAGTGGCATTACGGTAAAGCATTAAATTGTTGCACAGGAGGTCGAGGGGTCAAACCTAGTTGAGGTCGGTCGACCCTTATAAAAAAATTGGCCAATCATCAAGGGCCATGTGGAGCCCTCTCATTAGGCCAATTGGCACCTCCTCATTGGGCCACTTCAAACACAATGACCAATCACAAACTGCCAACCCAATTGTACGACCCTGCCACATGTCGCTATCGGATTGGTGCATATTTCCCCTGTGCCTGCCCAATCAATTGTTGACATCAGTTATATAGATTGCTATGTCAGTAGCCCAGTCAACCCTGCAAGTTGACTTTTTAGTTGTTGGGCAAAAACTTTAGAATATCATAACTTCCTCATATGACGTTAGATTGAGGCGATTCAAGCGGCATTGGAATTAGGACAGCAAACATTACGACTTGCCATGGGGTTTGGGTTATTCCAAACTCTTTTTTTTAGCAAATTTTGATCCCCTTGATCATTCTAGATCATTCTTCCCCACTGGGGAAGCTTTTGGACCACCAAAATCTTGTTTTTACTCATCAAATAAGTGAGAGAATAATTTTCTCACTTTCCCAACCTCAATCCACTTTGCCTTGCTTGGATTGGTACTCTTGAGGCCCATTCGAAGATACTCCATATTGCCTCTGCGTGAAGTCCTGATCCTATTGTCAAAAATTGAGTCCCCTCTGCAACTCATCTAAAAATTTAGGAGCAAAATCTTCACTAGATGGAATCTGAACATTCTCTTCATGACCATCTTTCCTTGGTGTCTCATACAATCTTCATCTTGAAGTTTGTCCTTGTTGATATACAAGCAAACTTGATCTTCCACTTGGAAATTATGATCAACTCGATGCTTTTCATGCCTTGCTTATACTTGGATTTGCTTTCCTCAAGTTGCTCTTTTACACTTTGATGCACTCGCTACATTCGTTCAATGATATGCTTGGATTTGTCCACATCATTATGTCCATCTACTGTAAAATTTTTACCAAAGATAAAAAAACAAAAGAGACTTTGACAAATAACTCAAACAAGCCTCAAATAAGAATGCATGCGTAAATGAGTGCTTGACATGATTGTAGACATGCTGGATGAAATGATAATGCCCATCCCAAAAGTCCCATACAAATTGGCTTAACAATAATCCAAATAGCATAACATGCCAAAGAAATGCACTATTGCATATAAGTTATTTTATTCACAACATCAATTTTACAAAATACCCAACTATGGGGATATGCAACATGTGGAATACAACAAAAATGTAGTATTTAACAAGACAAATAGTCCAACCATTTCTTACCCAACCAGACTAGGGAGTTTTCTTTCTACATTTCGCTTTCTTTTGGAATTGCTTTAGAGATGGGCACATTGTGCCTATCACTTTCATCTGTTTTTTTTTTTTGTCTCAGGTCATTCCATTACCTATTTTTCCTTCTTTGGATGAAGATGTGGATGCAACTTCCAAAACTTTTTGATCCAATGCCCACTTATGTTACAAAAAGTGCAAAAGTTTTTGTAAACATTTATTAGCAAAAATGTCTTTGGACTTGGAGGAGGATTTTCCTTCTTGGTTTCACTTCCAATCAACATATTCATCTTCTTGACTAATGCTTTCATTTTTTGCACTTGGCTACATAATGGTTAGGTTCATGACAAAAAGTGCAAGGAAACACATTCCACAACATTCTATTCAAATCATCATGTTGTACATAGTCATAAAAAGCCTTTGAATAATCATGACATTTATACCTTTTATGATGGTCCTTTTGATTATGAGCATGGTGAGGAGAACTTGAATTAGTTCTTCCTTTGAAGTGCTCATATCTATTTAGAGATGTTTTGCTATCAACATCATCATCATGACATGATCCTTCTTCAGCTTGCAAGAGTTCTTTCTTCACAAATTTCACACTTGAAAAATTATTTGAATTTGCAACTTTGGAGCATTCTCCAACTTCATCTTGAACATAGCCTAATCCTTCATGCCGAGATTGTGCTTTCACCTCAATAGTATTAACAATTCCATGACTATAAAGTCCACGACACTTACTTTTGTACCCCATTTTGGTCAACAATTCCATACCACTACCCTTGGTATGTTTCTCAAATGATGCAAAAGAAGCAGAATAAATTGAACACGAAGTATCTTTTACTTCCTTTTTTGCTTGCAACTCTTGGTCCTCTTTTTGAAGCTTAACCATCTCCTCCTTCTTCTCTTTTGTAGATGAAGTGCTAGATGAAGACTCTAGAAAACCACTCTTGTGGTTTAACATATAAGCAGTGTTCTTCATCTAGAAAAGGGTACAATCACTAGTCATTCCATGACCATAAACTTGTTGAGTCTTAGGGTAAGTTTTAGTATCTTAACATTCCCTAGTTTTCTCTTCAATGACATTCTGCAACATCAGGCACAACTTATTTTTTTAATCCTTTGCTGCTTCGAGCAATATTCTTAATTCCATATTCTCCACTTGGAGAGAAGAATTCATCTTTTCCAGTTCTAGGAGCCTTACATGCTGCAAACTTTCACCCATACTTGCAATCTAGTCAAAACTTGCTCCGGTACCATGTGATCTGAAAATGAAATTTTGATCGTCCTCTGACACTTTGCAAGTTAGATAAATATGGGTCTTTAAACATTCACTTAGATTGTAACTTATTCAAAGGTGAATAGTTAGTTTTCAATCAATTTAAAAATAAAATACATTCACATGCAACCTAACATGGTAAAAATGAACAACCATGTGATAATGGCATTCACCCCTCCTATGCTATGTTATCGATCCTTGCCTCAATGGCTAGGCCACTTTATTGATCTCAACAAAAAAAAATAATAATAATAATAAAATAAAAAATTGACTCATAGAGTAAACTTCCTTTTAGATTGGCACTTCTTTCTCCTACAAAGAAACGTTCTCCTTCAGAGAACTCTCACTCACAAGTTGACTCAACAACAAAGAAAATGATGGTGTCAAAGGAAAAAGGACTCTCTCATAGAATGTGGCAACAGGTCATTGTACTCATTTTAAGATCAAAAAGCATAAAACCAACTACTTCTTCATGAAGTGTTGAAATGGTCTTTTCTAACAAAAAAACTGAGAATAAACTGAAAATGGTTACTCTATTGAGGAAACAACTGATGCATGTGCATTCAGAAGACTGGAAAACTTTTGTCTAGGCTCTTTCTATGCTAAAAAATGTTTCCAAAAAACCTCAAAATAGTCTCTATCTTCAACACTAAAGGAATCGACTTTGCAAAATATCCAACATATAATGCTCAATTAAAAAAACTAACACTTCCTTTGAGTTCAAAACACCCAAAAACCCTAGCTAGGCTCTTCTTGGGCTCAAAAAGGCCGAATAATGACCAAGTTAGGCCTGTTTCTCCATTTCTCTGCTATCTATTATGCAAATTAGCAAAAATTGGCTGACTAAGCAATGCTTTCCAACTTTACGCATACCACCGAGCGACAATTTCACCTAGGACCGGTGGGATTCTTGCCACAAATTGAGTAATTTGTCGCCTCCTTAACAGTGCCTATAAGGCCTAAGCCCTGAATTTTTAGCCCCAGAGGGCGATCACATCACCACATATGGTTGGGGGTTAAGTTAACTGCCCGCCCCCACCAACTTGGCTCTTGCTCCGCTCAGTCATGGCTGTGTCGCTTTAATGTGGCCAAGGGTCGGGCTAACCACTTGCCCCCATTGGCTCCACTCCTCCGCCTTTGGTGTTGGTCGCATGGTGATCAATGAGATGTGAAAATTTCAGAATCTACACATCAGAAATCCTACTGCACAACTAGTTTATCATCTCCTACTTGTTATTACATTCAACAAGTTATTTAATTTATAAACAATGATGAAAAACACTACTGCAGACTACACTGACATATAGATCATAAATTAATAATATATGAGACAAACACACAAGGGACATCGTTATTTTTGGACAACACATCCTCGGAAAAACCCAATGTAGGAAAATCATTGCAACAGATTGAGGGTTTGTATTATGAAGCAAGCATAATATGAGTACAACAGGTTGCCTCTCACACCGACTAACCTTTCAGAGAATTATCGGCAACACGAAATACATACGAGGGTTTACCTTGTTCTCCAAGTCACAACTGATCCACTGAGTGGCTTAACTCTGGCAAACACTTCGAAATCCCAGCGCAATCACTGCTTGGGCCAACATCTTGCCTCTAGGAGACCACGTCACCCCTTCTGTTGGATCGATTTGCTAGAGGAAGACTGTTGTTCAACCCTCATGGCTTAGAACCTCACTTCTCCGGCAAAATCTTGAACTTTTGACGAATATCCTGCACTGCCACTGCAAGAAACCCTCTTGGTCTGCGTCAGCACTATGTGAGCCCCTTCCTGGGCTGCGTAGGCCTCTATGCTACCTCTTTGATGCTACTGTTGCCTCTCTACCCGGTACTCTCTGGCTCGGAACTCCTTTTCGATCCAAATCTCTGCTTATGCCCCTCTCACTGCAACTCAGATCACCTATTTGATTTTCTCAGCAAACCTCGCCCCAAAAAAATTGAACTCACTGATCACTTGGGTGTATCTCCAACTGACCCTCAAGCCCCCTCTTATACTTTTCCTGTTGATGAATCAATGACCAAGATTAAGTTCCTAATCAAAGGGTAAGATTAAAACAGACTTGTTGCTCGCCTCTTAGAATCTTCTCACCCATATTTTTATTAATACCCATTAATATTTTTATTTTCCAAAGTTTAGACTTATGAACCCATTAAAAATATTAATTATTTTAATAACTCACAATCCGGGTGGAATTTCTCTAAACGATTTTTGGGTTTTGGAGATCTCATGTATTCTAGCTTGTCCACAAAATTTCGGAGCTAGAGCACATCCAATGCTACCCAAAATCAACACTCCATATTAGCGAGGAATGTGCTCTAGTAATACTCCCCAATAGAAGCATCACACTTGTTATCCTCTACAATTTCCTAGGCTGAGGAGGAGATCGAAAAAGGTAACCTCGGACCACTTTTAGCCCAGTAGCTAGCCCCACTGAGCTAGAGAGGGATCTATCAAAGGATTTGTCAATGAATAGATGCGAAGAGACAAGTTTTAGGCTAGATATATAAGTTTGTTTTGAGTTCTTGTGAATTTAGGTTTTTTAGGTTTGTTGGACTAGGGTTTAGAACAAGTAATTAGGTCTAGGCTTCAAGTATGCAGAGACAATTATAAATAGGAGCTAGATATCAGTGTTTTATGGTGCAATTGGAGTGTTTGTCAATGTAGTATAGATTTGTGAGCTTAAAAGAGACTAATGAGCATGTGAAGGCATGAATTCATTAGCTTTAGAAGAAAGGAAACACAACTATGAATTCCACATAAACAAAGCTTAATTTCAAGATTCATGTTTATATAAATGCAAAGAAACTCATAGGAAGAGAATAAAGCATGTAAAGAGAGACGATTTATCCATTAAAACTGATAGAAAGAATAAACAAACACCATAGACTCATTGAACTAGAGTTCCTAAAATATAGCTGCAACTGCTCCTGTATTAGCTGAAGAAAACATAAGCATACAAGCCTACTCCACAAAAGTCCAACCCTTCTCCCTGAGTGAGAAATGATACATATAGATTCAATTGAACCACTTCCCCACCTTCAGGAGTCGAATTCCTAGGTGGTGGAACTGATTCCAAGATTCTCTCAACCAACACGTGAGAGTGAGAAGGTTAAATACAAACAATTTTTGTAGACTTTGATTTGGATTTTACTTCCTTAGTGAGGCCTATTAAACCACAAAAACTACCTATCATGTCCATTTATTCATGCTTACATCATATAACCTCAAACTAACTTCAATTACATCAAGATTTTTGACTTTGACCAAGTCAAACTGAAAACTAGGAAATTTACACAGTGAAATTTAAATGAAAAACACAAAAATTTGCAAAAGCATAGCGCCAACTTTGAGCCTACATTAAGGTACCTTCCTGAGGTCCAAATTAAGATATGAAAGAACGGTCAACTAGATTTTCAAGTCTAGTTCCCATAACACCTTGCATTTTTGAAAATTACCCATGGGAAGACCTTCAAAAATCCATTCTCCCAAGGTTACTCTAGAAGCGAAACACTTGTCAAAAAGAGGGCCAGAATGCTGATTTTTTTACCATTTTTTCCTCTTTTTCTCAAAATTTGGTCTCTCTCTAGAAAATATGATGAAATGGGTTTTACAAGATGCCATGGGCTTTCCAAAACTACAAACCATTTGTGATTTGGGTGCATGAGGAAAAATCGCAACGCCTTGACTCACCAAATTTCTGAATTAGGCACCAAAATAGCCAAAAAACCAAAAATGTTCAGATTTCCTCCAAAATTGGTCATGAGCTGTAAAATGAGGTATATTAAGCCCTCATGGATGCTTCAACAAGCATCTCTAAGTTACCCTTCTCATTTTGGTCCTTTAGGGTTTCTTTGAGCTTGTTTTCCGGCTGTTTGACCTTGATGTTACAAATCATATTCCTTGTCTCGTAGTGATGTGCAATGTGCCTTAGTAGTTGGTTATCTCTATTGACCTTGTCCAAAAGATTCTCCAAGTGGTCATTGACCTTGTATAACCAATACTCCCTATCCTCCTTAAACTCTAAGGCAATTTTGTGCTCCAACTCTAGTTCTTCATCCTACAAGATGTGTTTTTTCTCCTCTTTCGATGCCTTCTTCAGCCCATTGGTTCTTGGCCTCTTTTTCTTGCCTTGTCCTTTATTTTATTCAAGTTCATTGATCTCCAATACTGCTTTTCCCTTGTTTGCTTGTTGCAACAGTTTAGCTTGCTCTTTTTCCATGATAAGTTGTTTAGCCTTTATCTGACTGTATTCTTGTTCTAGGAATGAGATGACAAACCTTGCCCTTGCCATATTGTCCATGAGTTCTCTAATCTGAGAGTCTTTTTCTTTGATAGTATGTTGCATGCTTGAGGGCTCATTTTCTGTTTCCAATTCTACCAACTCAAACTCATGCCCAATCAAATATTTATCATGTACTGATGACCCCTATTTCGTTGATGTAGAAGGCTTGGCCCCTTTCTCACCATGAGAAGCAAACACAAGCCTTTTTCCTCTTTGGTATATCCTAATCACCTCAGGTCTGGGTGCTTTAGCAACCTCCACTAATTGGCTTGAGGATCCTATTTCCATCTATTGCATTAGCATTTTTGGATGTTGAACTGAAACATTAGATTCATGCCATTTCAAAGCTGTCTCCATGAAAGACTCCCATGTCATGTTTTTTTCTGCAAGTTGTTGGAGGACTACAATTTTGATCAAAACTATGGGGAAAAAGACTAGGATAGTGTTATTTGTTTTTCACCTGTACCTTCTTGGACATCTTGACCAAGCTTCTACACAAATAGTTGCACATGTTAAGAGGTTTCAGAGCTGTAAAGTGCATTAGAAGTCGAATGTGATAGGCATACAATCTAGAAAAACTTCCCTCACATGTGAAGAATTTCATGAAAACCTTCATTAATGGAGCATACTTCTCCATTAGGTATCTAAAAGGCATGATATGTGTATGGGTTTCCCTATATGGTGTTTTCAAGAAAGACCTGTAATGCTCAAGATCTAAATTCATGTCCTTAAACCAATATTCTCTAGGATCCAGTATCCCTGTAGCAAGTGAAATAGAAGCCACTGAAAATGTGAATTCAACTCCATCAATGATAGCACTTTCCCCTTTCAGATGAGTGGCAATCCAATCTGTCAATTGTTCACGAAAACCAACTTCACACAACCTTTTGCAAAACTCTAGACAACTTACATCTTCAAAACATTGCTTGATGAAGGGTTATGTATTGATTTCATTGCAGTTGGTAGGTTCATATCTGAGAATTTTGCCTCCTTTATTGTGTTTTTTCCTCTCTGGTGAAGAATCCCCTTCCATGATACATAAACCCTAGCAGCAGGAAGATGAGAAAAAATAGTGAGGGATGAGTGAAAAAATGAAATGATGGATAGGTCGAGTGGAAATAATGGTAAGGGAAATTCTAGGAGATGGATAGGGATTGTAAGTAACTTATGAAACTTAAATGAGGTGAAATGAAGGAAAGGAGTGCTTGTGAGAAATGAAAAATAGAGTTTCTAGGAAAATTGCCCAAATTGCTAGGAATGAGGTAGGGTTTAGTTATTGGTGAAGTAATTTGATGATTTGTAGTTGGTTCAGTGGGTCAAGATGTAATTTAAACATGTGTAGAGGTGTAGAATAAAAGATTTACATGTTTAGCATATGAAAACTAGACTAGCCATCATAAACCCTAGCATATAACATGATAATTTCACCTAAAACCCTAGATGAAGAAATCTTGTGCTTGAATCCATTTTGCTAAATGAAAAAGGTAAGTGAAGTGATGTACTTACTTGTAGACAAGTCTAGATTAGCAATAAAGTAAATTGCAAGCTTCAAATTTGAGTTTGGGCGATTTCTGGAAGGTTTTGGGCTGCTCTCGCAGAAGCGCAACGCAGTGTCCAAAAGCACAGTGCCGGCCTCAGAAGCATAGTGCAATCTCTGGAAGCGGAACACCTTCAATTTTTTGCTAATTTTGCCTAAAAACCTAAGTTTTTCTTGCCAATGGAGGAGAGAGCTCGATGAACAAAGGGAAATAGAAGGCAAATGAAGTGATTTTGGGGCTTGTTGGGTTTATATAGGCAAGTATGTTTCCGCTTTGAAAAGAAATGGGCCCCACAAACCTTTTAAAAAGCTGATTTTTCACCTTTAAGGTTGAGTCACTTTGGAGAGATGAAACTTGAGCTGCATTCTTACCTCTTGAACACTGAAACTTGTTCTCGTGGAACCTTTGAAAGTGAAATCATGAAGAACTCGTGAAAATTCATCAAGCTAATGTCAAAGAGCTGCTTGTCATGATTTTTTTGATGTTTGATTTACACATGATGATGATGGACTTTGGTTATGTCTTTCTTTTTCCTCTTCTGTTGCCTTGGCTGTCCCACTGATGTGAGAGTCGCATCCTCCTCTTCCTCCTTCTTGACTCTGACTCCTTTACTGCTACTTCCTGCCTTCGTTAACCGCCTAATCTCTTCCTGTCGAAGAGATGCCCACATCTCCTCCCAATTGGGGAGAGAAGCCCTACCCAAGATGATCTGGATAAAGGTCTCCCAGCCTTCAGTGATTGCATTCAGGGCAGTCCTAACCATGAACTCGAGATGTGGTGTAGAACCCATGAAAGTCAGCTGATCTTGAATCCCTTGTAACCTAAGAAGGAAGGGATCGGTTTCTTCTCCCTTCTGCATTTGATACTGTCTCAGCTGCTTCTCAAGCAACATCTTCTGTTGGATGGAAGTTCCCTCATACAAGGTGGTCAAGGCCTCCCACATTTCCCTTGTTGTTTCCTTTTCAACAATATGTGGGATCACATGACCCTTGACCCCATCCAGGATCATGCACTTCACCTTCGCTTGAGCCTCCTTGTATTTCTTAAGGGGATCAGCATCGACCGGTACAACCACCACTTTTAAGGCATAATCATTGATGCGTTATTGTCCAAGGTTGCCTGAAACCTGACCTTCCATATGACAAAGATGGATGCTCCATCCAATCTATCCTGATCCCTCAGTCCATTGAATGCCATCTCCACTCAAACAAGTGTAGAACATGTTTTCTTCTCCCTCTCTTACTACTGCCCCACCAAGACTCAGATCTGGATTTCTTTGGCACTAGAAATCCTCTAAGGAACAAGTTCCTTCCACACTCCCTTTGATTCCTAATTTCCTTCACGGAAATCCTCCCACCAAATGTCGAATCACTCCTCTTCAATCCTCCTTTTCTCTTGCTCAACAACCTGAATCTAGATTTATTTGGCAAGGAATCTGCTAAGGTAGTGACTCCCTCTACCTCGGCTTTGTCTCCTCAGACACTGTTATGCACCAACAACAACAACGTCCCACCAACACTACATATTGAATCTGCATTGCTTCTCCTAGACCGATAACTAAATGACCTGAGTCTCTTAGGCTCTGTGTTGGTCCAGAGAGCTGAAGCAGTCACTGTGTGAGCTCCTCTCGGGTACTGCGTCACCCTCTAGTCGCTCAGAATGCTAATGCAGGCACTGTGTGAGCCTCTGCATCACTCATCTAGCTTTGTGTCACTCCTTCAACTGTTCCTCTGGCTCTAAAATAATTTTGTTACTCGAGACAACTGCTTCTCTATAATAGTTTCACTGGATCTCCTAGTTGATGGCTTCACTGCCCTATGATCTGCAATGCTCTGACACCATGTGAAAATTTTTGAATCTACACATCATAAATCCTACTGCAATCACTGGTTTATCATCTCCTACTTGTTATTACATTCAACAAGTTATTTAATTTATAAACAGTGATGAAAAACACTACTACAGACTACACTGACATACAAATTATAAACTGAAAATATATGAGACAAACGCATAAGGGACACCGTTATTTTAGACAACACATCCCCAGAAAAACCCAATATGGGAAAACCAGTGCAACAGATAGAGGGTTTGTATTATTAAGCAAGCAAAATCTGAGTACAACATGTTGTCTCTCACACGGCTAACCTTTTAGAGAAATATCAGCAATAAGAAATATATATGAGAGTTTACCTCATTCTCCAAGTCACAACTAATCCACTGAGTGGCCTGACTCCGACAAACACTTCGAAATCCCAACGCAATCACTGCTTGGGCCATCGTCTTGCCTCTAGGAGATTGTATCACCCCTTCTCCTGGATCGATTTGTTGGAGGAAGACTGTTGTTCAACCCTATTGTCTTAGAACCTCACTTCTCCAACAAAATCTCGAACTTTTGATGAATATCATGCACTGCCACTGCAAGAGACCCTCTTGGCTTGCATCAGCATTGCATGAGCCCCTTCCTAAGCTGCGTATGCCTCTGTGCTTCCTCTCTGATGCTATTGTTGCCTCTTTGCCTGGTACTCTTTGTCTCGGAACTCCTTTCTAATCTAAATCTCTGCTTCTGCTCCTCTCACTGCAACTCAGATCACCTATTCGATTTTCTCAGCAAACCTCGCCCCAGAAAAATTGAACTGACTGATCACTTGGGTGTATCTCTAACTAACCCTCAAGCCACCTCTTATACTTTTCTTGTTGATGAATCAACGGTCGAAATTAAGTCCCTAATCAACGGTTAAGATTAAAACATACTTGATGCTCACCTCTTAGAAGCTTCTCACCCATATTTTTATTAATACCCATTACTATTTTTATTTTCCTAAGTTTAGACTTAGGAACCTATTAAAAATATTAATTATTTTAATAACTCACAATCCGGGTGAAATTTCTCCAAACGATTTCTGGGTCTTGGAGACCTCATGTATTCTAGCCCCTCCACAAAATTTCGGAGTTAGATCACATTTGATGCTATCCAAAATCAACATGAGATCCAAGACTGGGGCCTATCCGCCTGCCCCCTCCACCGGGTGGTCGTATTGTGAGCCATGGAACCCCCAAACACATCGTTACAACAGTTAAAATATAAATGACAACATTCATATGTCAAGAACGGTGGTATGGCGGTAGAGCATTGGAATGTTGCGTGGGAGGTTGAGGGGTCAAACCCAATCGAGGCTAGTTGGCCCTTATAAAAAAATTGGCCAATCACCGAGGGCCACGTGGTGCCCTCTCATTGGGCCACACGTCACCTCCTCATTGGGCCACTTCAAACACAATGACCATTCACAAACTGCCAACCCAACTGTACAACCCTACCACGTATCATTCCCAGATTGGTTCATACTTCCCTTGTGCTTGCCTAGTCAATTGCTTATGTCAACTGTACGACCTACCCAATTAGCAGCCCAGTCAACCTTGTAAGTTGACTTTTTTTTATTGTTGGTTAAAAACTTTTGAACATCATAACTTCCTCATATGACGCCGAATTGAGGCGATTCAAGTGGCATTGGAATTAGGATAATGAACACTACAATTTGGTATGGATTTCAGGTGATTCTGAGCACTTGATTTTTGAGCAAATTTTAATCCCCTGGATCATTCTAGATCAATTTACCACGTGTAGGTAAATGATACACTACAGTGTTCATGCCTGTTGGTTTGAGGACTCATCCATGGTGCTTCAACCTACGAAGAATGTCTTATCATAGGTTCATGTTCTCCTCCCTAAAATATGGTGAAGGAAATGAGACCCATCCATGGTACCCAAGGCCTTGTAATAACACTCATGTTTAACTCAAATGCTAAATTCTTCCTAAATAGGGCTTGTCTCATGGATTTTAGGTGTTTCTCATGGTTCTTGAGCTTAAGAAAGCTTAATTGGGGCTTAAGGTCATTGTTTCCTCCCTAACCATGTTTATTCCTTAACAATTGTCCATGCACATAACATTGTCATGGTGCTTATATCCCACTATAAGGCTTGCATAGAGCCCATACAAAGAACTCATATGTTTGTTCAAGGACTCATTCAAGTTTCTTAGGCTTGAGAAGATTTAAGAATATCATAAGGTAGTTGTTTTCTTCCTCAACCATGCTCAAGGACCCATGACCTGACCTTAGTTTACAAAACCTTGCAATGTTATCCATATCCACATATGATGCCAAAGATGCCCTAGAGTGGGTCAATGTCATGGCTTGTAGGTGTTTCTCACAATGATTGAGCCCAAGAAGCTACATTTAATGCCTAAGGCCATGTTGTTTTTTATCCTACCCATGTCACTTGACATCAAGAAAGGTTATTTAAGGATTGATCTCCTTATTCCATCTCCTAACATTGTTTATGCCATAAGAGCCATTTGTTTTTACTTTAAGGAATATCCACATAGTTTTAAGAATGTGCGCATACGTTTAGGAATTGGAATCTACGTTCCAAATTTTTTTTGGACGTTTGGATCTGTCACTGAAGCCACATAATTTCCTTTTTGTTTCTCCTTTTTATCACTTGTCAAGTCCTTTTGTGTTATTAAACAAAAGTTGGATATTCGAAATACGTCACTTAACAAAAGTCAAATATTTTTCACATCTATAAAAGAAATCTGGATGCTCGGGATCTATTACTTAAGTCAGATATCTTTTCCATTTATCAACAAAACACAGATTTTTGGAATTTATAAATGCTAATAAACCTGAATTGACAAAGTTTTGGATGTGAATGTTAGTAAATTTTCATCAGATATTGGAAAATGGGAGTTGGAACCAAACTTTACTTTTCATGTGGCTGAAAAATTATTCTTCAAAGCTTGATTTTCCTTTATAAAGCTTTGGCTAGAACCTAATGGTGGAGCTCTAAAATCTAGAAATTCTCAATTTACTAGATACCGCTGGTTTCCGAATTTTGGATGTGGAAGGTTGTTGTGGAACCTTTAATATGAGATTTTACACTCTGAAAAATCTTAAAACAAATGCCTTTATGAAAAGAGTTAGATCTAGATGCTTTGTCACCTGACCCATGTCACGACTCACTTGTGGGGACCACAATCTGAAAAGCATAAATTTGGAAAATCTCAAAATTCAAGCTTAAGAAAAATGATGAGTGTGAATGTCTTCAGGTTGGATAGGCATCAATCTTAGGTCAACCAATGATTTAGATTAATTCTATAACATCCCCAAGAGGACCAATTTTATGTATTCATACATCTTATTATTAGGCTAGTGAGCCATAAAAGGTTATGTTGGGCTTGCATGCCCATGTATATCTATTTGTTTGTTTTGGGGCTTGCCTAACCATGTTTATTCGTTTTAAGGCCAATGAGACTAATGTTGTGATATATATATATTTTTATTCCTAATTTTTAAGAATGGGCAACATTTATGTTACTTCATGGATAAAATATGTACAGGGTTAGCTATACATACTAGTCTGACACTGAAGAAATAGAACAATTGAATAACAATAAAGCTTTTGTCCATACAAATTGTTTGAAATTGATGAAAAAATAGAAAGATAATTCAATCTATGTTTTCTTAACATGTTGCTATCAAAAAATTACTATTTATATGTATGAGTGCACCTTGCTTCTATCATTGTATAACAAAAGACAACAAAAAAAGCATATACTTAGATAATGAATCAACCTAAATGGTGTTTAGGGTAAGCATCTTCTTCTTCAGAAGTTGAAAAGTCCATGTCTGCCAATTTCTTCACGATGATAAAGAGGTTGTAAGTGATTTTCCTTGTTTCCCTTTTCATCTCATCAATTCAAAGTAAGATTTCCTGTTGAGTTTTAGAGCTCTCCACTGGAACTTTGCCCATGATAGTTTTAAATTGTTAGTAGATATCAATGGTTTGCATTTATATGGTTTGTCTGGTTCTAGTATTCATATTATTTGGGATCCATTCCCCAACTTCCTCCTCCACTTCAACATTGGTAATAAATCTTCTTTCAATTGTAGCCTCTCGCTCAACCTCTTAAATCTCTGCCTTGATTTTGGGGGAACAAAGTACACACAAAGAAATGTTGAATGTTTTGCACAACATTGAGTTCATGAGCTAGAGTGGAGGGGGTGGTTTCTTCTTCCTCTCCGACCTCTAGGGTTGCTTGGTCTGACCATAATGACATCGTAAAAAAAAATTGTCGAAAAGTTTGAGCCCTGGACTGCAATTTGAGGAGAAGAAAAATCCTCAAGACTATATAAATGATTTGAGAAATTCAATCCAATAGAAACAAGCAAAGGGGTTAAGGGAGTGACATAGACTCTGCAAGCCCTAATATAGGACAACTTAACCCTAATACTCCTCCCAAAGAGAAGCTCATATTGAACTTTAACACTGTTAAAAGTAGAGAAGATAACGTTAACTAAATATAATTGAAGAGAGATAAACCAAGAGAAAATGGGAGGCATGCAACCATAAAAGGAAAAAACATTGAAAAATGCACCCTTCACCCAAAAAAAGAGACAAGTCTATAGTCACAAAAGAAAATTGCAAGAATAGGCTTAACAAGATTATTGAAGTAAAGATGAATACATACCTAAAGCCTAATTTCATAGGATGGTAATCTATCACTATAAAACCCGAAGCTGAGACGTGGTTGCTTGAGAATCTAGATGAATTGTTCATCAAACTTACCAACCACACTTCCCTTTTGTATGACTTGAACACTAGCCAAAAGCCTAGTCGATAGCCTGAACCTCCACAACATAAGAGTACATTACTCCTACCTCTAAGAGCCTCACAAGAGAAGTAAATCCACCATATCAGTAAATTAATAGAGTTGATAACTCAAAGAGCTTCTTATGCCCACAAGTCTCCTAAAATATAAAGACAACATCCCAACTAGCCAACATCCATGGGATCTTTATATCAAGAGCTTCCAAATAGTTACACAATCTTCATTACACTCCTCACGATTCTTTATCATATCACTTTAGGCCATCGTAACTCCTTCAGGATGATGTTTCAATATTGGGTTAGTGGTCAACTAAAACCACTAGCCTTTAATTACCAGTTCTTCTGCGTGTTCTCACATGCAAAACCATGATTTAATTGTCGATGCCAAGTGGGGGTCTTATGCATCCCCACCCATTGCATGCATCCCATCACTTCGTTGTTCTTTAAGCGTGATCCATGGTCACCCACTATGGGGAGTAATGTTGTAATATATAATCACATACATGATAATAAAATATGTCATGGTTGCAGGCCACTCAATGAAAATAGTATGGGGGGTATTAGAAATCCACAAGAGGGAATGGTGAGAGGGTGGAACCATGACATAAATCCTAAGCCTATTAACTAACAAAACATTCATAAACTCACTTTATGAATGAGACCCATAGTCATGAATGGATATTATATGTTTTGTCTAAAGTAAAGGTGAGTAAGTTCCACACATGACACTTGGTAGGAATAGCACATGCACTTATAAGTCAATTTTCCCCATTATGTTGAGGGAAGCATGTACCATTCAACCACCTTTTGCTTGGAGAATCTCGTACAATTCAACAACCCATGCCTAGAGTACCCTGTTGTTGTTGTTGGTTCCCTATTGGATATGTTGAAAATAGTTGTGAGCTCATACAACTATTAAACTTTGTGACCTAGTAAATTATTATGAATTCCATGGTGGAATTTTATGTCCAATTCTCCTTACTCGTCTTGGGTGAGGTTGGAGCATGGAAAGAGAATTGGTTGGACCAACATGTCTAGTGAATTGCATGACCAATTCTCCATACTCATATCGAGAGAGGTTGGAGTTTGTAGTGTGATTTTTTTGGGCAAATGTACACACAATGAATTAAATGGTCAATTCTCCTTGCTCATCTTGGGTAAGGCTGGAGCTTGGTGGGAGAGTTAGTTAGGTTGGTATGCTTAGTGTGAGGCCTAAAGGGTGCCTAAAATGTTCCTAAGAGAAAATAGAGCTTTCAAAGCTTAGTTCTTTGAGACTTCATGATTTTTCATCGCTTGAAGCCCAAGATGAATAACAATACAACCTAATGGAATACAAGGACAAAGAAATGGTGCACTATCTTGGGTCATGAAAGGTGGGGGATGCAGGGATATCATTAGAGAGGTTACTATATTTGGCACTTGGTATAGTACCTATATGGTACTATTTGCATGATTGCATCTAGTTCTACCTGATCCTTTACCCTTATGAAGTTATGGCCCTAGCTTAGGGGTGACCTGCTACTAATAGATTATGAGTAGTGCAGTTTATGGTTGGGAGGAATGTTGGAGGTGTGTAAACTAGTTGGTAAAAAATTACAAGAGACAAGTGTTCCAACCTTGTGCTTCACTACTTAATGTGTGGCATAATTTTATGTCTCCATGTATGAATATCTTGTGTGAGTAATTATGATTGAGGCTGGGTATACTTTTGAGCGTTTATGTTATTATGTATTATGTATGCTTATAAGGCATTTATGAGTATATTAATTGATGCATAATTAGATAATTTGCATGGGAGCTTAATTATCTTTAGATAATCAAATGACACCTTAACTTGAATGTCTATGAGCAAAAGGTTCCACTAATGAAGTGGATCTAAAATCTTGAGTAAAGGCTTGAACTTTAGAGTGAAGACTTAGTGGAAGGAGTCTTCATAGAATATTTGAACTTAAAGGTTAAAGAGTTTTCTAATAACTAATGAAACACGTTATAATGTGTATTGCAATGGGATTAAAGCGTTGTGTTGTTTGACTGAGAATGAGTGAGAGGTATCACTTAATGAGGTAGAATGAATAAGTGGTATGTGGCCTCATTTGCCTCATGTAAGCAATTTTGTTAATGGAGTCAATGCATGAGCCTTAGATGCATTTTAGGCTAAGTAGGATTCAAACTCCCCTAAAGGATTTGTGTAAGCATACGTCTCATTAAAGTCATAATCAATAAAATGAAGGAGGCTTGAAAATCCTTGTCGAAGCTTGTAATTTTCTATACATTCGAGGATGGGCATTTTAGTCCCAACCCTGATCATATGGGCCAATGGGAGTCATGACCAAGGCCTTAGCCAAAAGGTGCTAAAGGGTAGAGTCTAGTAGTGAGAAAATGTGTTGGATATTCAAATACCCAAATATCGAGGTCTTTTGTAAATCTGAAGATTCAAAATATGGTAAAGTTGCCTTTTTTGTTGCTTTTTGTGAATTTTCCTATGTGCATAACAAAATTTGAATGGTTAAAAAGATCCAGGATTTGGTAAATTTGCCATTTTGTTGACTACAAGAAATTTCTGAGTCATTTGATATAATCTAGATTATTTAACAAAATCTGAATGAATTCAAAACATTTAGAATCTTGTAGTTGCCATTTTGTTGGAGTTTTCTCGTCACCTAGCGAAATATAGATTTGGAAGTTCGGAAGTTTGAAACTTCTCCAAAATACACCTTTTGGAAAATTCCAGATCCAAATGCCAATGGAACAAACAATGTGATTATAGATGAGGCATGTTAAGTGGCAACTGCCATGGTTATTGACATGTCACTGGTGATGTGGCAACATGGACATGGTTAGATGTTGTAGTGTGCCAGTGTGGTATACTAACAAGGCACTAGGGGAATGATCGTGTTAATGTGGTGGTTGAGGTTGCGTTCCTTGTTGATGATGATGTGGAGACTAAAGCCTCGAAATCTGGAATTTTATTTGAATCAATTTTTTGGGTTTTTCCAGATACTAAATAGCACAGATATCCAAAGATTCAAATATCTAGATGTGCAAGGAAGATGACGTGGATAAAATGAGGACGATGATGTGATGATGATGATGTGGATTCTAGGATCATATTCCAAGCATGAGTAAATAGTCAAATCAAATACTTCAACCAATCCCAAAGTAATAATTCAAAATTAAAAAAAGAAGAAGTTAAAATTAAAATGAAAAACAATTCACTTTACTAAAAAAATTAATTTAGCCTACAAGGCGTAGTGTAGATGGTGACAGGGTATTTTGTTAAGACACTCCATGTTGTAAAGGTCATTGGTTTGAAACTCTGTGGGCAAAAATCTAGCCATGCTAAGAGATTATGTGGCCCAAGCCGAGTGCGATCCCTGGGTGATTTTGATGGCTTAGATGCCCCTAGCTTGTAGCTACTCAAGTCATAGGTTAGTCATTCCAGTCATCTCAAGACTCACATAAACTAGCAAAAAAAAATTAAGAAACTTAAGAGAACTCTTTTTTGCTTCAAATGAGTCAAAATTGTTTCACTAGAAGTCCACTCCTATACCCCATGCTATTGTAGGAACACATGATGGATACAATTTGAATATAATTATGGAATAGTGTAAATATTTTTGTTTTTGTTTTTTTATAAGAGATATTTTTTAATTAGTTTTATTTGAAATCAATTTAAAAATCTAGAAGAATTGTTAAAATTAAAAATATTAATTTGTTGAAATTGGACAATTTGAGTGTAAGAGGGGTTTTCAAGGGTGCTTAATTCATATTTATGCATTCAAAAATACGATTTAAGTAATGGAAGCTTGCAATTTCACTGACAATTATAGATAAATTTTAATGATGGCTGATGGAAAAAGTAAATAAGTAGAATGTTCAAATTTGTCCTACAATCATTAGTTATGAAAATATAGCTTTTGTTCTAGATAGGGTTTTGAGCTTCTATCTATGGTGGATTGTTGTATGAAGACTATAATATAGCGATCATTTAAGTGAGAAACTAGTAAACCCACTTTGTACAAAGGTTTGATGTTGATGAATAGTTACTAGATTGACCCAACACAACTTTTAGGGAAAATTAACTAATGGTTTGGATAAATGCTTTTATTTCTTTGATAATAAATGACATTAAAGAGATCAAAATAGTTATGAACTAGGGATGCAATGACCTTTCCACAGTTTTCCATTTTTCTTAGGATGATAGCTCCTTTAGAAAGGGCAAGGGAAAGTAGGAACATGAATTTGATAATTCATAATTGGATAAACAATTGATCTTGTTAACTTAAGCAAATGCTGTAATGTAGTTAATGAGGATTTGAAGATTAACAATCTTTAAACAAGTTGAATATTGATGTGAAATTAATAAAAAGAAAGGGGGTTATGATTTTTACTTAGGGGATGCAATATTTGAAGATTCTTTTCAAACTCTTTGTGCTCTATAACAACTGTTCCTCATGCTATCCCACAAGTAATAAATTTCATATTCGAGATGCTTACATTTCTATAAAACCTCATATTTTAAAAAATTGCTCATTGTTCCATATTGACCATGATGATTGGTTTGTAGTAACATATAAACCCCAATATACCAAAATCTTCATGCCAATGAGGTTGATCATAAAGGTAGTGCCCCTCCTACTAACATAACGGTTGATCGTTTACATGGTAGGTATGCTTGTTTGCTTGTCCTTCTCCTCTTTGCTGTTGTTTTACCAAATATGTAAATAGAAATAATCTATAAATATAAATATGACCACATAATTTTTTGAAAAGAAAAAAAGAAAAAAAGATATCAGATTTTGTTACTTGGGTCGAGCTTAAGTGCTTGTGGGATGGAGTGTTGCCCTCCCCACTCAAGTTCTATTCCTGTAAGTGACATTTTTAACTCATAATGGGTATATTGTAAAAATCCACCGTCTACCCTTGCTTCTATTTTTAGAGTGAGGAGAAGTACTCAAATGTTTTTCCTTAGAATATGTTACATGAACATTTTGAAATGAGATAGATAAATATAATTGGCGTAAAAGGTCATGTGAGTTTTAAAGGAGAACATATAGTGAAATAACTATTTAATATATAGTTACAATGGTCAATAAGAGTAGTAGAATAAGAAATTTACAATCTACATGGTTGAACTTTAATAATTTGTATAATCAAATTTAATCTGTTTAAATAAATCATTCTTGATATACAATATACAATTTCCTCTCATATAAGAGATTATATTGCAATATGAAAACTATTTGATTTTATATATGAAATTAAAATTGAATGCTAATTGAAACTATATAACTCTACTACTATAACCACAAAAATAAAATAATAAAATATTTATTTTTTATAGATATTATTTAAATTAAAACTAAATTTAATATTGAAATCCAACCCAAAATAATTTCTAATTAATTAAAAATTTTCATATATTTTTAATATAAATAAATAAATTATTTAACCTAAAACCCAAAAATATTTAATTAAAATAGAAATATACCATTTAAAAACTAATAACATATTATTCAAAATCACCCAACTTTATTTACATATTATAATATATTTATATATCAAAACCAATAACCTTTTATCACCAAGAAAGAATACAATATACAGCAAATTTGTCCACTACTTAGAAATCTTATTACACATTTCTTTAGGTTCGAACCATTTGGCTCGAAGTTCCAAACTAACAAGGTAAGAATTTTAGTTGAGTAACTTTATGATTTTGGTGTGTAACCATCCGGGTGAGCAAGCAATTTGTAATCGCTCCCCATTCCCTTTTTCTCATATATATATATATATATATTCAACTTTTTTCCATGGAAAAATCCATAAACAATTTTGGTTTAGTTTTTGTGACAGAAATGCTATTCAAAAGGATGAAAACAATTGTTAAAAGAAATACCTTCGAATTTCTGTACCTAAGGCGTCCAATTTACAGTCAATTTTACCTATAAAACCCTTTGCGGTTTTCCTACGTGCAAAAATATACTCGACTTCCATCTCCTTCAGATCGCTGCGTGTGAGATCCTTGTATTGAAATTTCACACCAGGCATACTGAAAAGCCCTGAATTTTGACAGTTTGAGAGACGAACATGGGTTTTCAGAACATGCAAAATACATTGCAGGAAGCTCTGAAGGCGCTGTACCACCACCCGGACCAGCAGGTTCGCAGTCGGGCTAACGATTGGCTTCAGGAGTTCCAGCGTACAGTAGAAGCTTGGCAGGTAAGAAATCGCTATAATGAAATTGAAGGCAACTTACTGTTGTTCCTGATATCATTCAGTGTCATTCATGTCATTTTGCAATGTAACCAGACTGTCATTCATGTCATTTTGCAATGTAACCAGACAATGTTTAGCTGGTTTTCTAGGTTTGATTCACCAGTATGCGAGTTCTTTTGTTGTCATGGCCTCTTATTTGAAGTTGGATCAATCGTCTGCGGACTCCTCCTTCCGGAAACGTTATCTGGGAAACAAACAGTCAATGTTCTACAGCAGAGTGCATTTTATAGTGTTGGTCATGCTTAGGGTTTATTTCGACTGCTGATTATATCAAGGATCCATTTACAATGCATTTAGAGTTAGTGAGAAAAGGTTAGTTGGTTTTGCCATGATAAATATAAATATCAGCCAATTGAATATCTTGCTGCACTGTGAGTGCCTTATAGATTAACATAACCTACTTCAGCACAATCCTTGTTTAAAATTCAGCATAAGCATGTGCAAGATGTCATTAGCCAATGTTTGTGTGGGTATGGCTTGCCTTGTATTTATGGCATTTAGTGGTGAATTAATGGACATTTACCCTTCTTCCCCCTTACTTGGTGGGAGATGATTTGGAAAGCGCGTTGGATCACTAGGACTACTTTGAGTGAAATTGTAAGCAGATGAATTGCAATGATAAAAAATTAATAAGATGCAAATCTCTCAAGTCACAATGAGACTATAGGTGTCAAATAAGGACATAGCTATGTTTGAGCCATGAAATTCGGGAGCTCGAAACCAGAATTATACATATTATTTTAAACGGAAATCTTGCAACAACACAACTGATATTTGGTGTAGTGATATTGGAATTTAAGTTACAGGTAGAGGGGAACAACTCTAGCCCTTTGAACCTGCATGATGTGTTGTAGTGTTGAGTTTTACTTTGACCAACTGTAAGAATCAATTCTGAATTTTGAGGTTGACATTGTGAATGACTGTTGAAGTTCCCTTTAATCATCTTTGTGATTGTAAAAGTAGTGCCACAATGAACAATGCGATCCGAAGTTTTTGAATTCTACTCCAAATTTACCAGCTTTGAGTCGCCATCGTCAATGGGGTGCTGTGAAGGAGACCTCTGTGAATTAGCTGCACATAATCATTTTTATACACATCTTTACAAAATTGACAACTTGTTGGTCTTTGTATCTTATAGTTGTTATCTTTCTATTTCAGGTCAAACATTCTTTCATAGGCATTGAAATCTTTATATGTAGATTTTTTTGAATGGATGTTTTCAGTTTAATGTACAAAGTTCAAACAAAGTTGTCTTTCACTGACAATGGTCAAAGGGATATCATTTTTTTGAGTTTGGTTTTCCACATTGCGATAAAATGGCACAATATTTAGGGTTTAGTCAAGAACAAATTCAAGATGGTCATTTTCATGACAGGAGTTATTGTGAGAGTACTACATCGTGGTTCATATCCTCTATGAATTGATTATAGATGTTGCATAGAGTCATAGACCATAGTTTTAGACCTGAATGAAGTACTTGCAGTTTAATTATATTATACTATAATCTGTATAGCCATGTTATTCTCAATGTAGTGTCAATGAAGTCTGTAGCCACACGGTAATCTGTGCTTGAAAAGATGAAAGGATCACTGATTTCTGATTTTTTCAAGTAGTGGGTAAATTACACATAAATGAATCTTCTTCCAAAGATTATATGGATGGGTGATGAACATCATGCAAAGGTTTCCAAGGAAGACTAAAAATTTAGGTAGGATGTTTGAGTATTTGATGTTTGGACATTTCCGAAGAGAATATCATCTAGATACAGTATGGGCCTTAAGGTTTATACAATGAAGGTGCAGGAAGCAGCCTTGAGCATTAGAAGAGATGCCTATATTGACATGAATATTATGAATGCCCATTCAAATTCCAAGCCACTTAACATATAAAAAGGAATTTTAGGAGGTGGATATAATATTGAGGATTCAATTATCAAAAAAGCTAAATAATGACAACAATCCAAACTTGAAACACAAAACAATAAAATCATCTCTAACATAGGGTGAGGCAAGGACTGTGAAACAAGAGACAAGGAGAGGGAGATCCTTGTTACGTGTTCCGACTCAATTTTATTTGTATCATAATTTTAACGTCCACATTCACCTCATTCCATTGTCTGAGAGGGATCTGGACAGTAGAGATCCAATATGTCAAAACCACCAAAAGGAAGTCAGCAATGAAGCAAAAAGCTGAAAAAGATTGCCTCATTTACTGCTCTCATTAGCCTTCACAAGGGTCAAACAACGTTTTTCCATGTAATAAACAACATGAAATGAAGTGCTTCTTTGTCTTGCTAGCAGCCTAGCAGTTCATTAAAAGCTGCTAGCAGTTCATTAAAAAGTGTTAAGCATTCTAAGTTCTAACTGGGTAAAATGTTCACATTTCACAATCTCTTGCTACTGTTATCAAATAAATTAATAATCAAAGGTTTCTAATTGCCTCACTTCTGTCCAAGTCATATGATATATCCGTTATCTAGGCCCCATATACTTAAAATAAGAACTGCCCAGCTAGTGGCTACCCTTTTAAAAGCACAAGGAAATATGAAGGATTTATATGCAAAATTGCAAATTAAATCAAAATTTGGTATTCGTTCTCCCTTCATTTATGCAAGGCCATGTTACAAGGAAGACCTTTTTCCAGGATTTCCTCACCTAATCATCTTATCAACACCAATTTAATTTTCAAGGTAGCTGTTTTTCACCTGCAGTTTTATATTCGTGCAGTGGTTGGTAACTGGGAATAGTAATGATTTAAAGTTTCTGATTAACTAATTCATACCAACAGTATATAACAATATGATCGATACTTATTTAATGTTGTACTTCACCCTGAAGATGGCTTTGTCACATATATTGTTGGATCTCATCGCAGTTTTTTGTTGGAGTGGCTAGAGAGCTTGGCATTCCAAGAGAGTTGAGCAATTTTATGCATATTTTTGGTGAATTAACTCCGACCAATTATTCTTTGGTTCAAATTTTTGTTCAGTGAGGTTAGACCTTTGACGAAGTGACTCAGTATACTACTGGAGTTTTGTTGTATGATGCAGTGTCATGTGTGAAGCTTACTTATCCACATTTCAACCTTGCATTTGCATTGCGAGGGACATGACAACCTTTGATGAATATGTGAATTTATTATTTGACAGAATAAACTTTATTTCCATTATTTTCTGAGTAGAAATCATAGTATCAAGATTTGAATACAAATACGAATTCGTATACAATTTGATGCGAAGAAAATATGTAATGGAGAAAACCATTACGGCTCTAATACTGAATGATACATATGATAGATACAAAAGTATGCAAATTTGTTCCAAATTTTACAGGAAGCTCAGCCTCATGAATGCCAAATAAATCAGAAAAAAGTAATCTTTCTAGATGTCTTTAAACACTTTTGAGATTTTTGAGCTGTATTTTTTGGGTCTATGAGTTGATGTTTTCTGAATACATGAAGTATATTATCAAAGGCAATCAAACCTAAGTTCACTGAATTTGCCAAACTTTGTACCACTGCTGAATTTGTGTACAGCAAAGGCCAATATGGCCAAATCTTGCTACCATGGTAAGCATAAATTAGACGAGGATAATCCTACAAGCCTTGTTAATTTAGCTTACACTCATCAATCTGCTTGTGATGGTATGATCTCCAGAAGCAAGCAATCTTCTTTAAAATACCATGAACAAGAAAAACATGGATAATGGATGCTGCAGATGTTTGAGTTATCATTCAATATTGAACATGGAGTTTTGATCAACCCCCCATGTGTAATGTGACACAAACATGGAAGGGGTAATAAAACTTTGCATCACACTCTTTCTAGCTATCTGGTTTGTTTACATTGTGTTCCAAGTTGCAGAGAAGAGGAAGGAATACTGATTAATGCCGCTTGGTTTCAGGTGTCAGATGGTCTTCTTCATGATGCAAACAGCAATTTAGAAACACTTATATTTTGTTCTCAGACTTTGAAAACAAAGGTATGACTATTTTATTTAGTTTCTTAGTTAACTTTGTTCCTTTAAGTTGCCTTATGTCTTTATTGGCGATTTCAAATTTACAGCTTTATCTATGAACATTTCTTCACATGTTTATGTCACAGAGATATTGAATTCCTGCTGTCTTGGTGCTATTGCTGTAGGTCCAGCGAGATTTTGAGGAGCTGCCACCTGCCGCATTTTTTTCCCTACGTGACTCTTTAAAAGTTAGTGTACCTTATTGATTTCCAATAGTCATGCATTATCTTAGCTTGTTATCCTATATAGCTTAAAACCATGCATACTAGTCATAAATAACACCACAAAAATACCCGGATTGCCTACACCCAAAAATAACACGGGTAGTGTTGAAAAATCTAAGGTACAGAGTTAGAGTATTTATTAACTTGTTTTCTCTTTAATCCTTGACATTTTCTTGTGATTTATATTAGGACATTATCATCATTATTTAGTTCTGTCATCATCAAGACAAATGCCAATAAGAAGATCACAAAGCAAACACAAGAACACCAGATGTAGGCTGCTACCAGGGCCAAAACCTCTCCTAGAGAGGAAAACTCACAAAAATCTCTTATAGAATTTCAATGAAGACTTCCAAGACCTTGAACTTGACCCAAGACCAAACCTTCCAACAGATGAGCCAGCCAAACCCCAAACAATAACTTTGCTAAATCTGAACTGAGGAAACCCTAGGCCCTGCAACAATCTCGCATGTGTGAGCAGATAGAGACAAAAATCAACTTCTTTTCTTCCTTCGCTAGCCTCCACAGAAATTTTCTTCTCTTTTTCTTCTTTGCTGGATTAGAACACCTTATCTTCCTCGCTAGGATCAATGTTGTAGCTACTTAGAAGTGTGTGTAAATGAGGAGACTGAGTCTCTTTTTATAGGCTTCCATGAGAGTGAATTAGGGCCCCCTTAGGCCGACATGAGGCTGGCTGACCCATCTCTTGGAGGCAGCTTCTAGACTCCATAAATTACAACAATAATGTTTCTTTTTTGTTACATGGGCCCTTCAAGGGCTAGTCCATCATGACCTTGACCCTTTGACTTGACAACAAGACCCCTAGAGCACTCAATGGGTGCTTTGACCTAGGACCACAACATGATGGGCAAGAAACCCATTTCAATAAAACATTTTTTTTTTTTTACAAATAAATTTTCTTTTGACAAGTACATCAATAATTACATCAAGTCATGACTCAGGTACAAATTATGAAGACCGACACTAGTTACAACACTCCCTCTTAACTAGGGAGGTATTCATAATTGACCATAGGTACAAGGACACTACTTCCATTGAATCATTCTCATAAGAAGAGTTAGATTGGTAAGCCATCTTAAGCATCAACATTATGACCAATATACAACCAACATTGTCAACATAGCAAGGCCTTGATTAACAAGCTCTATCTCTCAATAGATCAGAGCACAATGCGGGGAGGTTTTACGTGGGACACCACACTACCTCTTAAGGCACATACCCCATTTGGATGTTCACAAGGTATGTCCTTTTAGGACCATTCCTGTCTTGGATTTACACATCCTCAAGGAATTTCCTCTTCGACTACTCTTACCTATTGGATGCCCTGTTAGATCCTCAAAGAGTGTCGGTCACCAAACTGCTCCCTATCTTGGATTCCAAATCCTCAAGGAGTACCTGTCTTAGATGCTTACCCAATCCTCCGGATGCCATTCTCTCCTCATGGCCTTCACTAAGACTTACGGCCGCTAGTCCTGGTCTAGTGCATGATACATGAAGTAGAGAACCATATCCGTCACCCCCTCTCAGCCAAGGAGGAGCTCCCTCTCAACTGGGGAGAAATGTCCATCATTAGCTACTATGATAGTAGCTCTCAGGGATCTATTGTCATCATCACACATGCGAGCTTTCTTTGATTCTCACATAGCCCTTTATGTACAACATCATCATCATGACAGGGTCCACCATCACTCTTCACATCATCAGTCTGCAACTGCTTCATCTTCACGAACCAATCATCATAGAGCTTGATCATGGCTCCCTCTGAACATTCGGAAAGTGATCTAGGACATGATCACCTGCAACCTGCTCTCATATCTGTCATCGTGGTGTACAACAACTCCTTTGGAACAAGTGCCAAGGCAGCAACCCAATGGAATCATATCATGACTGTCACACATTCTTCTTATAGTAGGATCGTGCAGAGCCTCTCGAGGTATCATGTCATCAGCAACATCATGGTCTTCTTTCAATCATCATCAGAGTCTTCAACGAAACATCGATGTCATGCTTCGGCTAGTCATCTAATCCTGCACATTATGTCATTATGCTGCAACTGAACCAACAGGCTCCTCAAAGACCTGCTCCAAAAACATATAGAATAGATAATAATGGTGATACCATCATGGTCATTCTTCCTAGAAGAAATCACCCCATGATATCACAAAAAAGGATTTATACATGATCCTTATACAACACTGTTCAACCTGCAACATAACATCAATACTAGCTAGATGACTGCCGAAACGTACATCGGTATATGTACAATGAAATATTCAATGTCACATACCATAAACCATGATGCCATGCATTCTATCAATGCAACTATATGCCCTACTCTAACTGTACAAAATATCAATAAGATGGAGCTTCATCTGAAGAATACATCCCTAGGATCCTCTTCCTTTGTCTTCTTCTTCTTAAGTTCCTTGACCTCTTCAGCTGTATGGGCTCCATCTTTTCTCTTTGTACCTTTCCTTTGATTAGATTCTTTCGTTAGCTTCAGGCAATTCCTTCTGCAGTGACCAAGCTCATTACATTCGAAGCACCTAACATTCGCCACATCTTGCTGCTTCTTCGGATGATGAGACCTTCCAAATTTCCCTTTGCTCAATATGCTCATTCTTGCTGCATATGCTTGAGATTTACTGGGGGGATTAGTTTCCTCCTTGGCCTTCAATTAGGATTCTTGCATCACACATTGAGACCACAACTTATCAAAACTGGAAGTCTCCTTTCTCGAGTAAATGCTGGTCCATTATTGAGGATGACTGTTGTCATTTCTACATAAGGTATTGTCTTGCCAAGGGCTTGCAACTGGTCTTTCAACTGAAGTATCTTTACTAGATGAGTTGCAATGTCTTCTTCAAATGGAATTCCGATCTTGTACAACCTACTCCTCAAGGCTATTTTCTCACAGTATAATTTATTTAGCCTATCATAGATATCCTTAGCCTTATTCAGTTATGCAATAAGCGGTATAAGGTGATCCTTGATTGACTCAATCAAGATCCTTTGAGCTCTTATCTCGCTTTTGTAGTACTTGTTCTATTCATCTACATTCTTCTTGTCTGGTTTTGTAGCCTTTCCTTGAACAATGTCCATGACATCATTCTCTATGAGTATGAGGTCAATCCTCTTCTTCCACCCTTGGTGGTTAGAGGTTCCCATCAAGATTGTTGCTCTCTTTGCAGAACAGCGACATGGTGGATGCTTGAGATACACACTGAAGGCTATCTTCTTGAGTTAAGATTGCCTCTGGACTGTTACTTTCTTCAATGTCAACAAACTGCTGCTCTTTTGGATCCACTTTGAAAATGCACAGGTCTCACTAGACTGTCTGCTACTGGTGCAAAATACTTCTTATGCGGCATGCCCAAGAATTTTCTACAGAGTGTTGACTTATAATAGCTGTAAGCAATCCCAAAACTATCCTCATTTATGGTGTCACCATCACAAATATGTGACCTCACCTTCTGCCTGTAGTTAGTCCTCCTTTCAACATGACAATTTTATTACTATACCCTCGGATTAGGGTTTTCAAAACATAGACCCTTGATAATTGTACATGGCTACACTCAACAATGATTCCAAATATATCATTACTGCAAATTCAAAATAGATGTACCCTTTCAATGATACCACAAGTTGGCTCATTTTTTGCTTAGACTATGTATATAAATGTGCCCAAAAATCGTTACTGCTATGCACAGACTCTTTGTCTTCTTTATGTCACTGTTTGTGAGCAAGGTGATGAGCCTTCTCTTTTATGCGCAAAAACACTGATGCTTTTCCTCTGGTTGTACAAGGTACTGTTGGTAATGATAGGGCCTAATGTGCCTTTGTTCTAGGTCTCCCTCATGCATAAAAACGAAATGGGAGTCTCAAATCCTCTTCCTTAGTGACAGAGGCTCGAATTGAGTCCTTTTGAAATATGTTTATGCTCAGAACAAGAGGAGAACTAGGCTCCTTCTTTTCTAGCCCACACTCATAGAAGCTCAGACTTTATACACAAGTATAGAGATGACCTTTATATATCTTGTACAAATTTGGGGTATGAATTTTGCTTGACAATGAGACTATGCGTCAAAACTTTGGTACACTTATCAGAGGACTACAAACATGACTAATGCTCAAAATATCCCTTCAACAAATTCGATCTTGGACCAAATATTTGCACAGATGTAGAGCAAGCAACTTTGACACTTTGGAGACTGATTATCTAGGGTTTCCATTTAACACATATGCACAGAACCATACCACAAAAATTTTGAATTATAGATAGAAGAATCAACTCCTTTCTAAGACAAGAGTAGATGCCAATAGATAGGTCTTGAACGCCTTGCAAAACTAGAGCAATTCTTCCACAAGAACTTTGATAAATTTCAATGTTCAGCAATGACTATAGTGTACATACCAGAGATGCGAATTTTGCAAAGAAACTTAGAGGACTTGATGGAGATGGAAAACCTTGTGATCTCTTGTTGGCCTTCGCTCCTATGCCAATGATTGCGACCTTCCTTGGGCTTCTTAACAAGCCCTTCGCTCCTTCAAAAATAGCCTTCTTATACCCTTGTTATCATAGGATGGATCTGCGACCTAGTAACAAAGAATAGAGCTAATAAGTATGCCCAAAAAATTTTGATCTGCTCGTCAGAAGGTGCGGATTAGGGAGGACTATTAGATTAGCCTTTAGGTTCTTATGATCAGGGCTTATAAACCCTCCAAATCAATTCGCTCTTGCATTGTATATTGTGACCTTGTCTTTGCAATTACGGCTAGAATATGTGCCCATAAGTTTGCTCTAGTTGCCTCCACGAATTCAGTCTAGGATTATAGTCTTCCTTGAGAAGTGTTGAAGTCAAACTGATCTTCTTTCTGCCCATTGTTCAAAGCCCTAGTTCTGATACCATGTTGAAAATTCCAGGGCAGAGAGTTAGAGTATTTATTAACTTGATTTCTCTTTAATCCTTGACATTTTCTTGTGATTTATATTAGGACATTATCATCATTATTTAGTTCTGTTCATCATCAAGACAAATGCCAATAAGAAGATCACAATGCAAACACAAGAACACCAGATGTAGACTGCTAGCCAGGGCCAAAACCTCTCCTAGAGAGGAAAACCCACAAAAATCTCTTCTTATAGAATTTCAATGAACTCTTCCAAGACCTTGACCTTGACCCAAGACTAAATCTTCCAAGAGATGAGCCAGCCAAACCTAAAACAATAACTCTGCTAAATCTGAACTGAGGAAACCCTAGGTTCTCCAACAATCTCGCATGTGTGAGCAGAATCGCAGATAGAGACAAAAGTCAACTTCTTTTCCTCCTTCGCTAGCCTCCACAAAAATTTTCTTCTCTTTTTCTTCTTTGCTGGATCAAAACACCTTATCTTCCTCTCTAGGATCAAAGTTGTAGCTACTTAAGTATGTGTAAATGAGGAGAGCGAGTCTCTTTTTATAGGCTTCCATGAGAGCGAATTAGGCCTCCTTAGGCTGACATGAGGAGGGATGGCCGACCCATCTCTTGGAGGCTTCTAGATTCCATACATTACAATAATAAATTTTCTTCTTTGTTACATGGGCCCTTCAAGGGCTAGTCCATCACGACCTTGACTCTTTGACTTGACAACAAGACCCTTAGAGCACTCAATGGGTGCTTTGACCTTGGACTACAACATGATAGGCAAGAAATCCATTTCAATAAAATAATGTTTGTCCTTTTACAAATAAATTTTCTTTTCTTTTGTTTTGACAAGTACATCAATAATTACATCAGGTCATGACTCAAGTACAATTTATGAAAACCGACACTAGTTACATTTCAACAGGTAGGTAGGTACATTGTAGTAAACCTTGGTAGCTAAATATAAAACCTATCCTCAGATTAACAAAATGCATCCAAACAAGAATAAAACCCAAGAATATAGAGAAAATTCTGAAGCTAGTGTAACATCATCAATTACTCCATATGGAAAGAATCTTTTCAAAAGCCATGCTTGTCACAGAAACAAAAAAAAAACATATTCCATACAAAATTACTTGTGTATATTCCTCACGAGTATTTTTCTCCCTACATGACTCTTTAAAAGTGAGTGTACCTTATTGATTTGCAATTCTCGTGCATTATCTTAGCTTGTTATTCTACATAGTTTGAAATCATGCATACTAGTCATAAATCTTCTCACAAATAACATGGCAAAAACCAATAATTTTAACTTTCAATCATAAAATTTCAAAACCTCAGGTCTGCATTGGTAATTGATAACCTACAAACAATTTTATAATCTGATTCTGAACTCAAATGATGATATTTAAATAAAAGACAATATATTTAGATTCCAAGTGGTACTTCAGTTGTACTCTGGAAATTGAACAATAACAGAGGAAGATTATCTTGAATTTTAAACCGCATATCAAAGCCTTCATAAATAATCTAATTTGCTTTGTCCGTTGGATGCTACCTAGCAACATTCTATCGATCAACAAGAAATGGTTGCCTACACCCAAAAAATGACACGGGTAGGTTGGTAGATTGTAGTGAACCTTGGTAGATAAATACAAAACCTAGCTTTATATTAACAAAATGCATCCACACAAAAATGAAACCCAACAATATAGAGAAAATCCTCAAGGTAGTGTAACATCATCAATAACTCCATATGGAAAGAATCTTTTCAAAAGCCATGCTTGTCACAAAAACAAAAAAAATATATTCCATGCAATGATACTTGTGTATATTCCTCATGAGTATTCTTAAGGGTCTATACCAACTACCCCTAGTTATCACATTTATTACCTCCAACTACCTATTGGGTCTATTTGTCACCCACCAACTACCAAGTGGGCCTTATTCCATGATTATGGCCCAATTAAGTTAATTATTCCCCTTAGTTACCTCTCTAGGTACATCATATCACATTAATTATCTTCCCTAGGTACATTACATTCAATTCCTTTTCACATGTTTCATTCGTGAAATATGAAGGTAAGCCATATAATATGGTTTGTTAAGTAATGTAATCAATTGGAACTTTTACCACAAAATCTAGTATGCCTAGCTCAAAGCCTTACTAGGTAGGTCCCGATCTTGAGGCAACAAGTGAGCAGCTACCACTGTCACCTCATTAGCCTTTCTCCAACTATTTAGTGGTATTTAAACCACAAGGGAGGCTTCCCTATATAGATCACCTAAGGAGATTCAATAAGAAGGGTTCAAGGTAATGAATGAGGCCTAATGATTACAATTGGGTACTGGGAAAGCCTTGAGGGTTAAGATAATCTTTATCAAAGTACAAGCACTCTATCCTCATTTTAAAGGCAATTCGAATGGTTAAATGAAGTGAGTTTTCTAATTAAGGAATGATTTTGTATTAATTGATTTAAAATGAGTTAACTGCTCATGCAAATCACCCAATTTCAAATCAACCACTTGAAACTCAATCACTTGTGATTTTCTTCAATCAAATCACACTAGAAAATGAAGAACTCAACTTTCAATTTCAACATGTTACTTAACTACATCCTAACTCGTCCTAATTTCTAGGGACTGATTCCTTTATTATTGGGACTTGTCCTAATTTATAGGGAATCTCCTAATTTTTAGGAACTCGAGTCATGCACAAGAAGGAATTTGTTCTAGTTCCTATGATTAAAGCACAAATCGAGGAACCCTTTTCTCACTAAAATTTTCAACGCTCCCTCTTAGCGAGGAAGGTGTTCCTGGAAGAACCTCGTCCACCTGGACCTATCTTCAACTCTACCAAGTTCTCTGTTGGCGCAACTGCTCCCTTTGAACTAGAAGACTTCCCTACTTTCTTCTGCGGAACCTGCTTTAAAGACTTATTCTTTCGAACCATGCTCTGTGAGTCAACCACTTTAGTCATAGGTGCCATGTACTCTGTGTACTTGGTTGTCTGCTTCTTGATGCTCGAAGCCTCAATTCTCTTATGATTTCCCTTAACCAAATCCTCTGCCTACTTGGCTCGAACTTTCCCTATATTGGAAGTCATTGATTGAGTGGCTGCCTCCACTTGCCCTGGGCTATGGTCCTTATCATTATCCTGCTAGTCAGCCCAACTGCCAACTAGCTTAGATGGAAACTGGGAAACTAGCTGAGACTCCATCTTGAGAGCTCTATCCTGCTCTCGCTCAACCACTACTTCTCTACTCCGTGCATTCCCTGTCTTGCTGCTCAAGGTTACACCTGTCTCTACTTGCAACTTGTAGAGATTCTTCACCCTCACACCTATCTACTTCTTACATCTAGAAGCTAAGTGCTGGAGATAAGACTTACCTTTGTTGAAGATGATATTATATCCCTTGTTCTCAAGGGTCTAACGAAACAAGATTCTGCCTCAATCCTGGAACAAAGAGAGCATCTTTGAGATGAAGTGGATTCACTGAATCCCTCTAAAAATTGATAGTACCAACACCTCTGGCTGCACACTGATCATCATCTCCTAGCTCAATTTGAAACTGCATGTCCTTCTCCTTCAAGTGGCTGAAACTCTTGTTGTTCCGAGTTATGTGGAAGGATGCTCCTGAATCAATATACCATATACTGCTATCTGTTGAGCCTGCCATGCACACAATCAATGAGAAATCTTTCTTGAACTGGGCAAAAAATGCATCTACCTCCGTTGATGCAACAATAGGATTCTTACTGGACTCCTTGTTCTTATTAGGACACTTGCTAGCATAGTGTCCAAGCTCATGGCAATGGAAGCACTTGATCTTACTTAGATCCTTCTTCTTGCCCTTCTCATTGGACCCGACCTCCACTTGACCCTTCTTGCCCTTAGCCATGCTACTCTTGCCTGCCAAGGCACAGTTTTGTTCGTCCTCTGCCATAACTGATCTCCCTTCTATGGTTCCTCTTTGGATCTCTTCTTGTATGCAGCCAGTCCAAAACCTTTCCCAATTTGGGAAGTTCTCTCTCCCACTAACAATATCTTGGAGATGAGACTTACCTTTGTTGAAGATGATATCATATCCCTTGTCCTCAAGGATAGCTACCGAAACAAGATTCTGCCTCAATCCTGGAACAAAGAGAGCTTCTTTGAGATGAAGAGGATTAGCTGAATCCCTCTGAAAACTGAGAGTACCAACTCCTTTGGTTGCATACTGATCATCATCTCCTAGCTCAATTTGAAATTGCATGTCCTTCTCCTTCAAGTGGCTGAAACTCTTCTTGTTCCGAGTCATGTGGAAGGATGCTTTTGAATCAATATACCATATACTGCTATCTGTTGAGCTTGCCATGCACGCAATCTATGAGAAATCTTTCTTGAACTGGGCAAAAAATGCATCTACTTCCGCTGATGCAGCAATAGGATTCTTACTGGACTCCTTGTTCTTATTAGGACACTTACTAACATAGTGTCCAAGCTCATGGCAATGGAAGCACTTGATCTTACTTAGATCCTTCTTCTTGCCCTTCTCATTGGACCCGACCTCTACTTGACCCTTCTTGCCCTTAGCCTTGCTACTCATTCTTGCCAAGGCACAGTTCTCTTCGTCCTCTGTCATAACTGATCTCCCTTCTATGGTTCCTCTTTGAATCTCTTCTTGCATGTAGCCAGTCCAAAACCTTTCCCAATTTGGGAAGTTCTCTCTCCCACTAACAATATCTTGGAACCCTTTCCACGACTTGTGAAGTCGAAGTAAAGAAAAACTCACAAGATCATGATTAGATACAACCATGCCCACCCCACATAATTCATCTTGTACCTGAGTGAACCTTGTTAAATATGGGATGATGGGCTCATCCTTGCTCATCCGAATACTCCTCAACTTCTCCTTAAGAGCAAGCTTACTGGTATCACTTGTACTTTGATACAACTTAAGGATTGTATAATACATCTCAATCATTGTCTTCTTCTCATGGATATGAGGCACTATATGATCTTTGACTCCTTTTAGAATAATCCTCTTTGCCTTGATATCATTCTTATTAAGTTGGGCCAATTGTTGGGTATCTTGCGGTGGTGGGATAGCTTGCTTCACGAATTCTCCCACACCATTATCTTCCAATACTATCATAATCCTCCCTTTCCAAGCTATGAAGTTCGATGCTCCCTCTAGACAATCATATGCTCTCAACCCATGGTAAACCATCCCGCTTCCCCTGAGAGTTCTCTAAAACCTGCCCAATAACAACTTGTATTCCTTCACAAAAGATTGTACTTAGGGATTTGGAGGCTGCCCAACTCACTGCTCCTTTAGTTTGTCAAAGTCTGCAATCTTTTGGGCTTGAATATTTCTGCCATTGCTAGCACTCTTGCTGTCCTTCACAAGATCTTCTCTCTGGCCACAATTAGTCACCTACTAACAACCCTCCACCTGTACTTAAGATGCCACCAAAACTGTTTAAATTGGATTCTATCCACTTGAAGAACAACATCAACAATGTAGACACACATACCTTATTTTTGCTCCCTTTGTCCTTGGCAACTATGCACTTTTTTAAGCTATGACAGACCTAGTGAGGGCACACATCAACCCTAACTCACTACTGCTACCTTATGCATTTATCCTCCAAAACAGGTCTGCATTGCTCGTGCTTCCTTCTTGTGTACGCAACCTAGGTTGGATTGCCTCTCAGGCCTCTCGTCCTTGTTCAAAACAAAGATCCGATCCTGCTGTCACCTCAGAAAGGTTTGCGACCTAGACCAGAACTATAACGTAGCTCATATGTGCTCTAAACATGCCAATATCTCACCTCAAATACTCGACCTCTTGCCTAGGGAACTCGACCCTCCAAAAAGTCTAGAAAAGTCATCGAATCTTGCCCCTTTCCACCTTCCCTGGAGTCCTTTAAGTTTGCAACCACTTTAGAGATCTTCCTTGGTGTGTTTTGCACTTTGGACGTGCTATCTTTATTCTGAACTTGACTCTGATACCATGTAGAAAAACCATGAAATTTTGATCTGCTAATATGAGCAATCTGAAATAAAATTTCTTCTCACATAGACACATAATTTCTCTACTAGATGCAATGGAATAGGAACATAAATAAAAGCACAATTACACAATTCAACAACACAGAATTATCTACGGAACAAAACTGGGAAAACCCTCTGAGAATTCTATTGAAGAAGGTTGAGCAATAGATCTCATACAATACAATACAATTTCATTAGAGAACAACCCTGTTCTCTCTGTTTACACTAAATTGAAACACCCTTGCTTGCACCTTGATCCCTACTTCCTAACCCAAGGAACTCGTCCTTCAAATTCCCAGAAGCCTCACCTAGGCTCGTTCTCTTTCTCTCACAAGCCCCACGCACAAACTCGTGCTTCCTATTGCTTGGTCTCACCAACTCGTGCTCACCAAAACAATGATTAAACTTGTGCCTTCGTTCCTCCTTTAAAAGGCAATTCTAATGGTTAAATGAACTGAGTTTTCTAATTAAGGAATGATTTTGCGATTGATTGAGTTAGCATGAGTTAACTGCTCATGCAAATCGTCCTTTTCAAGTCAACCATTTGAAACTCAATCACTTGTGTTTTCCCTCACAACTCACACTAGAAAATCAAGAACTCGACTTTCAATTTCAACACGTTAGTTAGCTGCATCCTAACTCGTCTTAATTTTTGAATGATTTTTAAATTATAGGAATCTGTCCTAATTTATAGGGTATCTCCTAATTTTTAGGAACTCAAGTGATGCACAAGAAGGAACTCGTTCTGGCTCCAATGATTAAGGCACAAATCAAAGAACCCTTTTCTCGCTAATATTTTCAACACTCCCTCTTAGCGAGAAGGTGTTCCTAGAAGAATCTCGTCCACCTGGATATGTTTTCAACGTTACCAAGTTCTCTGCAGCTGTAGCTGCTCCCTTTGAACTAGAAGACTTCCATGCTTTCTTCTGTGGAACTTGCTTTGAAGACCTGTTCTTTCCTACCATGCTTTGCGAGTCCACCACTTTAGTCATAAGTGCCATGTACCCTGTGTACCTGGGTGTCTGCTTCTTGATGCTGGGAGACTCAATTCTCTTATGAACTCCCTTAACCAAGTCTTCTGCCCACTTGGCTCGATCTTTCCCTATACTGAAAGTCATTGACTGAGTTGCTGCCTCCGCTCGCTTTGGCCTATGGTCCTCATCATCATCCTGTTGGTCAAGCCAATTGCCAACTAGCTTAGATTGAAACTGAGATACTGACTGAGGCTCCATCTTGAGAGCTCTATCTTTCTCTCGCTCAACCACCACTTCTCGACTTTGTGCATTCCCTGCCTTGCTGCTCATGGCTCCACCTGTCTCTACCTGCAACTTGTAGAGATTCTTCACCCTCACACCTATCTACTTCTCACGTCCACAAGCTAAGTGTTGGAAGTACGCCTTACCTCTGCTGAAGATGATATCATATCCCTTGTCCTCAAGGGTAGCTACCGAAACAAGATTTTGCCTCAATCCTAGAACATAGAGAACATCTATGAGATGAAGAGGATTACCTGACTCCCTCTGAAAACTGACATTACCAACTCCTCTAGCTGCATATTGACCATCATCTCTTAGCTCAATCTATAACCTCATGTCCTTCTCCTTCAGGTGGCTGAAACTCTTCTTGCTCCCGGTCATGTGGAAGGATGCTCTTGAATCAATATACCATATACTGCTATCTGCTGAGCTTGCCATGCAGGCAATCAATGAGAAATATTTCTTGAACTAGGCAGAAAATGCATCTACCTTCGGTGATGTAGTAACAAGATTCTTACTGGACTCCTTCCGATTAGAACACTTACTAGCATAGTGTCCAAACTTATGGCAATGTAAGCACTTGATCTTACTTAGATCCTTCTTCTTGCCCTTCTCATTGGACCCGACCTCTACTTGGCCGTTCTTGCCCTTAGCCTTTCTACTCTTGCATGCCAGGGCACAGTTCTCCTTGTCCTTTATCATAATTGGTCTCCCTTCTATGGTCCCTGTTACCACACAATCTAGTAGGAGTCTTAGGAGGGGTTCCGAAGGGACTACTACTAGACCAAGCGACAACAATGGGACAAGGGCCAACAGTCATCTCAGTGGATGTCCCCTACTTTTTACAGACTTTCACCGATGGAAGGAGTCTTAGTATTAAGGGAATCATTAGAATGATGATGTCAATAACAATGTACAATGTGATTTCTAAAGCCCATTCAGAGGAGACTCAAATAATAGGTTGCTTGTCTTAGAAGCAAAGAAAGGCTCTCCAAGAAAGGCTTGTGGGGAGGAGACCTAGACCTAGGTGAAAGGATATATAATAGAAGGGTTATGCCTAGATCAAGGTTTCCTAGAAAGGGAGAAGGACCTCTCTTAAGGTTTTGTGAAATGTAGGTCATACAAAGGCTGGGATCACAAGGTTTTGTGCAAATTTTATCCAAACATCAAAATGCATTTAAGAGCTCCAATATTGTCCAATATTGCGGGTCCAAATTCTTTTTCACAAGAGAAATCCAATCCAAATGATGATAAATGTTACAATGAGGCTCTCATGTATTTATATGAGCCTTAGGGGATTGAATTATGTCTAGTTAGCCTAATGATGCCCCTAAAATAAAATATTGTGCAAATAACACTATACATTAGTGACAAGCCCAAATAGCTCCACAAGATGAGAACTAAGCCTCTTAAGAGGGCCAAAGTGATAGAACAATAACTAAAAGGGCCGTTGGAAAGCCAAATCAAGTCCCTCATGTGCCAAAATGAATAGGAGGGCTCAGATAACACTAATAAAGGGGGTGGCCCCTTAATCTCCGAGCAAATAGCGTGTGGTGCTCCCAAGTGGTTGTGGGGGCACAGAGAATGGGCTTATGGGTTTCCAACTGAATCGAACAAGCATGTGCTCCAGGGCACAAAGAATGGTCTCATGGGTCTCCAACTGAATAGAACAAGCCTGTGTTCCATATATAAGGGTTGTCATGATGTTGTCTCCTAGGTGAGAGAAAACCCCATTTGGGCCCTGGATCAACTGCCAAGTGTGTGGTGCAAGAGTGTAGCCGGCTGGGCAATGTGGTTCAAGTGCATTATCGTCATCGAATAACTGGGACACGAGTGAACACTGTGTGGTGCTGAAGGATCCCATGGTGTGGCTATCTGCTCTCTGTTGTGGTGGAGGCCCATGGTTCTCAATGCACACCTTACAAGTTCCATTAAGATCCTCTGGAGGGCTTGGATCCCATATAGGGAGGCCAAATCCCAAGATGAAGAACTACCTGCAATCTTGTATAAGATCCAATGCGTCTCCTCACCTTCAAGTACAACAATTCGTGAGTGCAATTGAGCAAATGAGATTACAAAACATGGAACCAAAGGGACACTTCACAATGGCATGCCCTTTCATAATGGGCTTTAGAATGTATAGGTGTCTTCAGGCTCAAGAGGGAGGAAAATTAAGGACCCTGTTAGGTGGTTTCAACCTCTAAGGGAATGATAAGTCCATAGTACATCCGTTAGATGGCAAGTGTCATATGAAATAATGATGGAATAGAGTGGGGCAACAGGGAAGGCTCCAAGCCACATGCCATATTACAAGGGTAGCTATAACGAAGGAGGTCCACACTTGGGTGTATAGATGTAGGAGTGAGCAATTGTGGTACATGAGTTACTCGACCTTTGTTTTTCCACCCTTCTTCATATGCCTTTTACCTTTTATTGATTTTCTTTCTTTTAACTGTTCGGGGCTCCAGGGAATAAGAGCATGATGTGAATGATATAGCAGTGGATCCCCCCTTTGGTAGGGCAGTTCATCACTCACCAGGGGTTGGGACAATCATGGATTCCTTACTGATGCAGGGGGCTCACATAAGCTGGGGCCTTAGGAACCAGGGTGATGGTGATAACGATAGGGGTATTGCTCATGTTTGGCTTTTGCCCACGTGCTAAATTTTAATGTCCTGACCATCTTTTGCATTTTATGGTACATTTCCTATTGTAAGTGGCCGATTATGCTTTTAACTTTCTTTTTAGTTGCATCAACCTTTGGAGCATTGTTTCTGTCCTGACCCAAAGTGTGGACAAAGGGAGGGGGAGGCCAACTCCTCGTGGACCCAATGGACAAATGTGGACCTAGATGGAGAAATGTGTGGAAAAGGGTTATAATGAACGGAGGGGAGTGGTGTATGTGTTGGAAAGTAAGACCATGCAACCAAAATTGGGACTTTTCATGTAGTGCCACTCCTAAAGCTAGTAGCCATTAAAGGAGACTCCATAGGACTAGGATACAAGACTAACCACCAAATTGGACAAGGAGACAAGAGTACAGACCATGTCCTTTCTTTCCGCCAAATCCCCCCACCAATCCATGTCTAGATGTGTCCATGATAAGTAATCAAAGATACCCAACGACATAATAAAAGCCATACCTTCGGGGTTGGAAGGCCCACCTCTAAACATACGATCATAACAAATGGGTGAAGGCACATAATGGCCAACTCAGGTGGCGGAGATGGTGGCACATCGAGCTATCTGGTGGTTGCGGGCTGCTGATTGAAGACAAATCAGGAGAAAAATTTCTCCTATGGGTGTCACCCATTGGTGGTGGGTAACAGTTCCTGTTCGGAACTCTTCTTGTATGCATTCAGTCCAAAACCTTTCCCAATTTGGGAAGTTCTCTCTCCCACTAACAACATCCTGGAACCCTTTCCATGACTTGTGAAGTCCAAGTAAGGCAAAACTCACAAGATCATGATTAGATACAACCACGCCCACCCCACCTAGTTCATCTCGTATTTGAGTGAACCTTGTCAAATATGAAAGGATGCGCTCATCCTTGCTCGTCTGGATACTCCTCAACATCTTTTTAAGAGCAAGCTTCTTGGTATCACTGGTACTCTAATACAACTTAAGGATTGTATCGTACATCTCAAACACTGTCTTCTTCCTATGGATACGAGGCACAATATTATCTTTGACACCTTCTAGAATGATCCTCTTTGCCTTGATATCATTCTTATTATGCTGGGCCAATTGTTGGGCATCTTGTGGTGGTGGGATAACCTTCTTCACAAATTCTCCCACACCATTATCTTCCAACACTATCATAATCCTTCCCTTCTGAGCTATGAAGTTTGATGCTCCCTCTAGACAGTGATCTGCTCTCAACCCTTGGTAAGTCATCCCACTTCCCTTGAGAGCTCTCTAAAATTTGCCCACTAACAATCTGTAATCCTTCACAAAAGACTGTACTTAAGGGCTTTGGAGGCTGCCCACCTCACTGCTCCTTTACTTCATCAAAGTCTGCAATCTTTTGGGCTTGAATAGTTCTGCCATTGCTAGCACTCTTGTTGTCCTTCACTAGATTTACTCTCTGGCCACAATTAGGCACCTACTAACAACCCTCCACCTGTACTTAAGATGCCACCAGAACTATCGAAACTGGACTCTATCCATTAGCAGACCAACATCAACAAAAGGAAACACACGTACCTTATTTCGGCTCCCTTTGTCCTTGGCAACTGTGCACTTTTTTGAGCTCTGACAGACCTGGTTAGGGCACATGTCAGCCATAACTCAGTGCTGCTACGTTCTATGTTTACCCTCCAAAACAGGCCCAAACTGCTCACTCTTCCTTCCTGTGTATGTGGCCTAGGTTGGACTGCCTCCTAGGCCTCACAACCTCCTTCAAAATAGAGATCTGCACCTGCTGTCACCTAAGAAAGATCTGTGGCCTAGACTAGAACTATAACACAACTCAGAGGTGCTCCAAACATGGTCAAAACTCACCTCAAATACTCGGCCTCTTGTTTAGGGAACTCGGTCCCCCAAACAGTGTTAGGAAAGTCACCAAATCTTGCTCCTTTCCACCTTCGCTAGAGTCCTTCAAGTTTGCGGCCACTTCAGAGATCTTCCTTGATGTGTTTTGCACTATGGATGTCTTATCTTTATTTTGAACCTGTCTCCAATACCATGTAGAAAAACCACGAAATTCTAATATGCTAATATGAGCAATCTGAAATAAAATTTCTTCTGACATAAACACAAAAATTCTCTACTAGATGCAGTGGAATAGTAACATAAATAAAAACACAATTGCACAATTCAACAACATAGAATTGTCTAGGGAACCCAACTGGTAAAACCCTCTGCTTGTTATTGAGAATTCTGTTGAATAAGGTTGAGTAATGAATCTTATGCAATACAATACAGTTTCATTAGAGAACAACCATGTTCTCTCTGTTTACACTAAACTGAAACACCCTTGCACCTTGATCCCTGCTTCTTAACCCCATGGAACTCGTCCTTCTTCAAACTCCCACAAGCCTCACCTAGGCTCATTCTCTTTCTCTCACAAGCTCCATGCAAAAATTCGTGCTTCCTATTGCTTGGTCTCACCAACTCGTGCTCACCAAAACGATGATTAAACTTGTGCCTTTGTTCCTCCTTTTAAAGGCAATTCGAATGGTTAAAATTAGTGAGTTTTCTAATTAAGGAATGATTTTGTGATTGATTGAGTTAGCATGAGTTAACTGCTCATGCAACTCGTCAAGTCAACCATTTGAAACTCAATCACTTGGGTTTTTCTTTAATCAACTCACACTAGAAAATCAAGAAGTCACTTTCAATTTCAACCCATATGTTAACTGTATCCTAACTTGTTCTAATTGTTAGGGTCTGATTCATAATATATAGGGATTTGTCCTAATTTATAGGGAATCTCCTAATTTTTAGGAAATTGAGTCATGCACAAGAAGGAACTCGTTCTGGCTCCTATGATTAAGGCACAAATCAAGGAACCCTTTTCTCGCTAATATTTTCAACAAATTTTTCCTAGTATTTCTTGCACGACCAAATTTTAGTCAACAATTCTCTTTCCAATTCACAGATAAACAGCGCCAGTACAAAATATGTCCTTCGTATCCACGGTTAACTATATAGCAGAATATTACGGTTCCGACGGTTAACAATATAGCAGAATATTACGGTTCTGCCAAACAAATATAGTATTAATTGAGTTCACTGTCAAGATAATTCTATCAGTCCATTATAATTATTCAATTCTTTCTCAAGTATAAAGTTTAACAGGAGAATGCAATCAATATAATCCACACAGAATCTAATGAAATCGACAATACAATAGTAATCAGAATAACTTGATACTACAAATCTAAATGCCCTAGCTTGCATGAGATCTGAGCCGTCCTGTTCATTCCAACTCACTGTAAAGTATGGGTTTGTTACAGGTCAGGACCCTCGCATTCAACAAATTTCAGTTAGGGATTATATACTTACAAACTCATCCAGAATGTGATTGAATCTAGGATGTGTCGTTCCCTATTTCCACCTTTAACGAGGGTTCTAACCCAATCTCCACCTACAACGAGAGCTCTTAAAATCTTCGCTCAATTTTTGTCCTTAATAAGGACCTTCGATCAACCTCGACTCCCTTAGAAACCACATAAACAATGTCTCCAGAATTCCCTTGGGATTTCGTCCTTATGCAGAGTGTTGAGTCCTTTCTGTAGGATGTGAGGGGGTTTCTTCAGCTTCTAACCCTTCTGACTGGTTCATGACTCAGCTTAGAAGTGACATCCTACCTCATTCAATCTGCCTGACCTCACAACCACAATCTGATCATAAATTCACCCACAGAGTCCTTTGCCTTGCCCAAGGTGTAAGTCGAGTTGCTATAACTTCTCCTCAAATTTGGCTGCTTTCAAATGAAGGGCTTCCATTGGCTAGAACAAGAGAATTAAGAGAAAATAGAGACTTTGTTGCCTTTCAGATGGTGTCCCTGTGCCAGAACAAGAAGATCAAACACAAATAGAAACGTCACTACCTTCCAGATGGTATTCCTGTGCCAAAGCAGAATGAGAAAGGACAAACAGAGATGAGTCAACTAGGGTGGAATCTTTCACCACCGAAGTTGACAAGGAGAAAGGGGTCTTAGAATCCTCAGAGCTACTATGCTCAAGAAAACAGATAAATTGATCCACCATTGATGATGATTTGATCTCAACTCCTCTTATTTGTAGATTTCTTCATTGGCTTCAAGATGCAAGGGATTGTAGGTGCAACCCCTAGTTTTGGGTTCTTTTGCCCTAGCTGACCCAACTTCTGCCCCAAATTGGGAAAAATTGGTTTTCTACCCCTTTATCAAGACTATAACCTACAGGGTCAGATAGGCCAATTCATCTCTCATTAATCCTCATTTGAAGAGGACATTACAATGTGTACATCTCAAATGCCGCCTCTTCCATTATGATGTCATCCAATAGGGGCCCTATGTTGCCCTTTTCAAGCATGTGGGAGTGACATGGCACCTCTAAGGGCAAGCGCTGGCATCAAAGAGGGATGTGCTAACCCTCCCAAGTCACTTCAGTGATAACCATCCTCATCTCGACTTCAAAACTAGATATTATCCATCAAACAGGGTCAAGGTTACCTTGGGGGCATTTGGGTCCATCTGGGCACATCATTAAATAGTTTAATGCCCAAGCTATTAGGCTCAATGTTTTAGCATCTGGAAGCTCATCTGTAACATCATGTGGAATCAACTCAAGGCCCAACACTCATCTCTAGAGGGCTAGCGTTGGACCCACAGTCATGTCTACTCTTTGAAAGGGGCAAAGAACCTGTTGGAAGGTGCTAAAAAAGCATGAAAAACCAACCCTTAAGGGATCTCTTGCATATATGCTACCATCTGAACAAAACCTCTCAAGATCAAGTGGGATCAACTTTTGAAAGTTGTCATTGATGTCAAAGGCTGTCCAAATGAAAGAGAAAGTTACATATTCAAATAACACATTTCAAAATATTGTTTTTGGATTTTTGATGCCCTATTTGGATACCCTATCTTTGAATACATTTTAATTCCATTTATCTAGCTCAAATCGAAGTATAACATATATGGTTGGAAAGCTTATTTCGAGACCTTTCCAATGGTATATGGCACTCCTAACTCCACACGGTTGAGGATAAATGATTTTTTGGTTTTTGATGCCCCATTTGGATACCCCATATTTGAATGCATTTTCAATCCATTTAGCTAGCTCAAATGGAAGCATAACATATATGGTTGGAAAACTTATTTTGAGACCTTTTCCAATGGTATATGACACTCCTTCTAACTCCTCACTTTTGAGGAGAAATGATTTTTTGAATATTCACTATACATTCTGCCAGTTGTACAAGCCAGTCCGGACAATGGACAAATCAGCCCAGCGAGTGGACAAGTCGGCTCAGTCTAGAGCCTGAATGCACTATAAATAGGTGGAAGAAGGAGCATTTTAAGACATTCGCTCAAGCATATTCGGATTTATTCAAACAAATGAAGAAAAGAAGAAATTTTAAGGTTCATACCTCATGAATCAAAAGTGAAGAGGAGCTGATTTGGAGAGACTTTGTGGGGAAGGATTTTTGGTACATTTTTGAAGGGTTTTTGGGTTATTTTGGGTTTTTTTTTGGCTTATTTTGGAAGGATTTTTGGCACATATTTTTGAAGGTTCGGTCTTCATAATGACATATGTAATCATGATTTTATGTATTTAAGGTAAAAATAAAATAAATTTATTATTGTTATTCTTGAGGTATGGGTTTCATGCTCAAGGAAATTTATTTATAGTCCAAGAACCCATTGCGTGCTTCTTGGTTTGTCATAAAGTCAATTGAGTCATTGTCATGTATTGAAGACCCATTTGGGCATGTTACATATTGTAAAGAAAATATTTTGAGTCAAAATGAGAGTCAAAAGACCCTCCAAGATCTCTTCATAGTGCAAAGATCAAGTCGGCCTACATGAAGGAGCAAGTTGACCTAAAGATAGGAATTCATACCTATCGCAAGTCTATAAATAAGAAGGAATTTGTCCTCATTTGTACACACTCAAGCAAGTTCGATCTCCTCAAGATAGAAGCTGGAAAACGACGAAAAAGAAGAAGATAAAGATCAAAGTTTTTGGGCCCCTCTCTCTCTCTCTTTCGTTAGGGTTTCTACAGTTACTAGGCTAGACAAAATTCTGAAGCTGGATCGAAGCTGTGAAGTTGCATCTAGGTCGAAGCCGTGAATTTGTTAGAGAGGTCGATGTTGCAGAAGAATCTGCTGGGCAGGTCGAAGTTGCAGAAGAAGCTGCTAGAAGTCAAGATTGCAGAAGTTGTTGGAAGCAAGGTGTGACTTGGTCTTGGAGGGTCTTGGTCAAGGGTCAAAGGTCATGGAATTTGTCGAATTGAAGATCTATAAGAAGAGAGACTTCTTGTGGGTTTTCCTCTCAGTTGGAGAGGTTTTGGCCCTCGCTGATTGCTTATATCCTATGTCCTATTGTCTCACTGTTCTTTATGGTTTGGTAGCTCTTTGATGATAGAGAACACTAATAATAATCAAGAGAAAGAAGAAGCTAATCAAGTTAAGTAAAAATATATCACAAGTAGTTATCAAAGTTCGAGAAATCACCTATCTTTAGTTGCCACCTAGATTTCTCAACATGGTATCAGAGCTAAGGTGACTACACCAAGGAAAGGCAGCTCGGAGAAGGATACTCAAGGGCTGAAGTATAAAGAGATCATCTTCGAGACATCAAGAGCATCAATCATCAAGAAGGACTAACCCTCTCATCATATTGAAGGGAATAATTAAGAGCATCAATGAAGAGCTCAAAACCCTAGCTCATCCAAAGAAGGGTTCCACACTTGAAGCGTTCTTGGGAAACTCACACTTTCTATAATCATTATTACAAGGAAGAAAGAGTGGAGCACTTTTGGGTCTATTTTCTAGGCTATATTATCCACAAGTGCAAAGTATTAAGACATCCTTCTACAACGACAAGTATCGAATTGCAACCACCAAGGGTCAAGTTTTGTGCCAAGAAAGGTCTCCTTTGCAAGCTGAGATAACAAGAAAAATAAGTCAAGTCAAGCGAAGTAGAAAGGAGGCAAATTTGTCCATCTTCTAGCCACACGTGTGAACTAGGGTTACTGCAGAAAAGGTCGAAATTGCAGATTTGCTACAACAAGCTGAAATTCTGAAGAAGGGTCGAAATTTGAGGTTGTGAAACAAGTTTAACTAGCGTTGACTTGAAGGAAGAAAAGTAAGAAAAAGCGTTGTCATCATCATCAAGGAATCAATTTGATCTCCCTTTGAGCCAGGGATCGATTTTGAAGGAAGACTTCTTCACCAAGAAGACGTCTTCTATCTACATCATCATCAAAATCAAGAAGGCATCAAGTTGAAGATCTCATCATCTAGGAGTATCTTCACTTCACAAGTATCTTTATATCTACATTTGAATCTGTTAAAATGACTTCATTTTGCAAGGAAAGCAAAAATTGGTTGTGTCGTCAAACTTTCTTGCATGGAAGAAAAAGATAGATTTGATCCTCATAAAAATGAAGTCGTTGAGCATGTTAAGGGTTCTGTCACTAAATCTCCAAAGGAAGAAGCTCAAGCTCTAGCTGAATACATGAAAAGGGAAATAAGGGCTCAAAGGATTCTTATAGAATCCATCAAGGATCCCCTCATTCTGTATGTAAAGTTAGAGACATCAAAAAAAATCTACGGGAAATTAGTTGAATTGTTCTCTGTAGGCATCTCTGAAGAAGTCATATCTTTAAGAAACGAGCTATATAAAATGAAAGCATCTATGAAAAGAAGGAAGCAACCCCATTCAATGAACTCTAGTCATTGTGTAAAATTGAAGAAACTAGGTTAAAAGCAAAAAGTGATGTGGGACCAAGCGAACAAGTTCAAGCATTTGCTGCCATGGCTAAGAAAAAAGGAAAGTTTGGAAAATTTGGTTCTCAGAGAAATAAGAAGATCAATATGTCAAAGATCCAATACTATGGCTGTCAGGAATATGGGCATTACAAAAGAGATTTTCTGAAATTCAAAAAGGATTACAAGAGGAAAGAAAGAAATGAAGCTCATCGAAGAAGTAGAAGAACCTGATGAGAAGAAATCTAAAGGGATAGATCTTCACTATTAGGGTTTCTCCAATGCATGGCAAGGAGAAGTGGGAGGTGAGAAGACCTCTACCATGGCAATCAAGATAAGGAGCATTATGATGAGATGCATCTTAGTAGAAAATGGCATCATACTAGGAACGTACAATTAAAGCAAGAGCTCATGTCATCATTATAAAAGCTTGAAAGAATAGCTGAAGTAGAAGTCTGCGTGGTTGTAGCAAGAAAAGGAAGTAGCTCTTGGTAACCTCATTAAAAGCATAAGTAGTACTTATGGGAAAGGAAAGTCATTTAGCATGATAGAAGAAATTCATCATACATCATCTTTATGAGAAAGGAGCATTTGTTGAATGAGGATAATCAAGATCCCCCATTGGAATCTTCATTAAAAGGTTCACCTCTCTTGGGAAAAGCGAGTGTCTCGCTAAGAATTCCATCTTGTATGGGATTTATGGTTTAAGAAAAATGATGGTATGATGACAAAAGGAAACAACATGGTTAAAGAAATTTCAAGCAAGGAAAGGAAGCTGCCAAAGGAAGTTCAGATGACGTACCGAAGAAAAGAGGTATGTATGCATTTGTTAGAATAAGTCATGTCATCACATAATTGCAGATAGCATGGGTAAATGCTTTACCTCATGAGCATGATCGAATAAAGGGGATCTCTTACTTTGGAAAAGATACATGAAGGCATGGTTCACATATTGACAAGATAAATTCAACATAATATGTCCTCACATGGAATATGAGGTGGTTGACAAAGATAAAAGAACTATGGATGGAAGTTCCTGGGAAGCAGTATGTGAAGAAAGAAAGAAGAGAGCGTGAAAGATGCAACTATGGTCACATAAGAAAAGGAATCAACATCTGATGACTAGAAGGAACTGGTATGACATCTCCATGGAAAATGTATGAAGACCCTGATAAGGTCTGTAAAGGAAGGAGACCCTTGACATATGATGTCTTGGAGATGTGTTTATGAATATGCAGGATGTTGATGTTGTGAGCAAGCAGATGTCATGATGAAAGGTCATCATAAAAGGTAATCTTGATTTGATGTTCATTTTTTATTTTTGAACAACATCTGGATGGGTTAATGCGGGGTTACTGAAAAAGAGTTGTAGATGTCACCTACAACTAGCACTCATGTGATGGGATGGAAGATCCTGAAGGAAACATGACATGGAAGAGGTAGCTGTATGAAGGAAAGCCATATGTGGACTAGAAGATCACTTTCCAATGAAGAGAAGGATGACATGAATGACTTGATTTGTAAATGAAAGTGATGGATGGTCGATGCCCTACAAGATGAAGGCTCCATAAATATGAAATTCATGACATCGAATGGAGGAGCTCTATAAGCAGCTGAAGGTCCCATGATCTCCACCAAAGGAGAGATAGTTGCTGTTGGAAACAAGTCCTTGGCTAAGAGGGAGCTTGGAAATAAGTCCCTGGTTAAAGAGGGAGCTTGGAAGCAAGTACCTGTTTAAGAGGGAGCTTGGACAAGTCTTTGAATAAGAGGGAGCTTGGTTACATTCCTTTTATTAGGAATGGGTATATCCTCCCTGGCTGAGAGGGAAAGATAGACACATCATTCTTGTCTTCAATTTGAGAAGAAAGAATGGGGGATTGGGTAAGCATCTGGCATCCAGTACTCTATGAGGATGTGGTGGGGCATCCAAGATAAGAGTAGTTGTAGGGGACCGATATTCTTTGAGGATTGGGAATCTATGATAAGAATAGTCTTGGAAGGGCATACCCTATGAACACCTGGGTGGGGTATGTTCCTTGAGAGACAATGATGATGGTGTCTATAGATCATTGGTCTTGCCAACATTGTGCTTTGATCTTGTGGAGAGATAGAGCTGTTAATCAAGGCCTTGCTATGTGACAATGCTAGTTGATATGATGCTAAACAAATGGGTTACCAATACGACTGTTCTTATGAGAATTCTTCAAATTGTAAATGTCCAAGTACCCTGTATGGATTATGAATACCTCCCTAGTTAAGAGGGAGTGTTGAAATTTGTAACTAGGTTTGGTCTTCATAATGACATATGTAATAATGATTTTCTGTATTTAATGTAAAAAGAAAATAAATTTATTATTGTTATTCTTAGGGCATGTGTTTCATGCTCAAGGAAATTTATTTTATAGGTCAAGCACCCATTGAGTGCTTCTAGGTTTGACGTAAAGTCAATTGAGTCATTGTCATGTATTGAAGACCCATTTGGGCATGTTACATATTGTAAAGAAAATTATTTGAGTCAAAATTAGAGTCAAAAGACCCTCCAAGACCTTGTCATAGTGCAAAGATCAAGTCGGCTGACATGAAGGGACAAGTCAGCCTAAAGATAAGAATTCGCACCCCTCACAAGCCTATAAATAAGAAGGAATTCAACCTCATTTGTACACTGACTCAAGAAAGTTCGATCTCTTCAAGATAGAAGTTGGAAAAGGACAACGAAGAATAAGAAGATAAAGATTGAAGTTTTTGGGCCCCCCTCTCTATCTTTCATTAGGGTTTCTACAGTTATTGGGCTAGACGAAATTCTAAAGCTGCATTGAAGCTGTGAAGTTGCATCTAGGTGGAAGCTGTGAATTTTCTGGAGAGGTCAAAGTTGCAGAAGAATCTACTGGGCAGGTCGAAGTTGCAGAATAATTTGTTGGGCAGGTTGAAGTTGTAGAAGAAGCTGCTAGAAGTCAAGATTGTAGAAGTTGTTGGAAGCAAGTTGTGACTTGGTCTTGAAGGGTCTTGGTCAAGGGTCAAAAGGCTTGGAATTTGTCAAATTGAAGATCTATAAGAAGAGAAAAAATTCTGGTGGGTTTTCCTCTCAGTTGGAGAGGTTTTGGCCCTGACTGATCGCCTATATCCCGTGTCCTATTGTCTCACTATTCTTTATGGTTTGGTAGTTGTTTGATGATAGAGAACACTAATAATAATCAAGAGAAAGAAGAAGCTAATCAAGTTAAGTAAAAATATATCACAAGCCGTTATCAAAGTTCGATAAATCACCTATCTTTAGCCGGCCCCTAGATTTCTCAACAAATTGCACTATAAATAGGTGGAAGAAGGAGCATTTTAAGTCATTCGCTCAAGAAAATTCGGATTTGTTCAAACAAGTGAAGAAAAGAAGAAATTTTAAGGCTCATACCTCACGAACCAAAAGTGAAGAGGAGCTGATCTGGAGAGACTTTGTGGGGAAGGATTTTTGGCACATTTTTGAAGGGTTTTTGGATTATTTTAGATTTTTATTTTGGCTTATTTTGGGATTTTTTTTGGCTCATTTTGGAAGGATTTTTGGCACACATTTTTGAAGGTTTCAATCTTGGTTTCGTGCTTGTTGAGGGTGAGTTCTGCTGATAAGGAAGCTGAGTTCAAGGATCATTTGTTGAGGAAAGTTTATTTGCTAAGAAGGTCATGTTTGGGAAATCGAGTGCTTGTGTGAAGGACATAGGAGCAATTGCCAAGAGGGAATATTTGACTAATATTGACTCTTGTACAAGCTTTGGTGCTGATAAATTTGAATGTACTTTTGATCTATATTAATAAAATAATTCTATGGTTTTCTTCCACGTAAAAATCTCTGTGCTCTGTATTTTTGTGTGCTTTGCTCTATATCTGTGGATGCATTTACAAGTTTTTGAAGATAAAAATTGTTAATACCGATTCAACCCCCCCTTTTAGTATTGCTAAATATTCCAACATCAACTTTATTAGAGGAATGAAGACATTAAAATAACATAGTGAACCATATCTATTGTTAGGGGCACAAAAAATACTTAACACAAAACTCACCTTCAAATGTTTAACTAGATCAAGATCTGTAAAGAAGTTACCTCACTTATGTTCAAGATGTTTTGGTCAACAACCCTTTTAGGTGCTTCTAGCCCCCAAGGGGAGTGACATGTCCTGGGTCAACCCATCAATACATATGTTTGTGTGATAATGGCGGTCTTGAAGTGGGAGAGACTTCAAGGAAGGTGCCACAACCATGAGACCAACTAATGGGGATCCAACATGCCGAGTGTAATGATGCAAGGAGGGAGCAATTGTGGTGGCATGGGTTACCCCTTCCTCGGCTTGCTTTTTTACACCCCTTTGGTGAACCTTTAATGATTTGCCTTTATTTGGTGCATAGCTTATGATTCTAAGCTTGCTTTATGTTTTTCCAATACCCCCTTTAAGATGTAGCAGCTTATCGCTTATCAAGGTTGGGATATTGAAGAGTTCCTTTATTTGAGATGAAACATTGAATGCTTTGAGGAATTGGGTGATGCTAATGATGGGGGTAGGGCGCATGCTAGGATTTTGCCTGTGCACTAAATATTGCCCCAACCATTTTTTGCATTTTACATTTTCTTTCATTGTGGCATTACATGATTTTAATTTTTCTTTCAGTTGCATCAATCTTCGGGTCGAGTTTTCGGGCCTTGGCTCAAGGATGTGGATTAAGAGTGCTGATCGCAATGACCAATCACTATTTCCCTGAAGAATGGAGTTGGATAATAGGGAGAGATGAAAAGTGATAAAAATGGGTTACCTTGGACACACTACATCAATAATTGGACGAGTTCCTAAAAGTTAGGATGAGTTCATGAAGCAGTTTAATTCATGCGAATAGTTGGAGGCTCAGTTGTTTGTCTCCTAGTGCGAGTTAGAAGTCTCGATGGTTATTTGTGTCTAGGACGAGTTACATGAGTCAGTTAGACTCAGTTAACTAGTCAATGATCAATCACAAGACTGAGTTCCTAAAATAAACTTGCCAGATTTAGATGGGTCGAATTACTTATAAGGAGGACGAAGGCACATAATTGATTCATTGTTTTGTGTGAGCACAGGGTTGTGAGACAAGACAATAGAGAGCACGAGTTTTATGTGTGAGCTAGCAGATTTAGGAAGAGCGTGAAGGAGAGGCCTATATGCAGTGTTTGGCAGAGGAAATTCTTGCTGGTGTGCACTAGGAAATAGGAGAAAATTTTCAGGGCCAGCGTAAGGATTTAAGCGCTAAGGACAGGGTTCTTGCGAGCAGGGTTTCAAGCTAAGTACTAGCAGGGAGAACGAGCTTTGTTCTCTAGAGAAATAATTTGCCTTGTAATAATTCTTTTTCGTCAAACTTTGGCAAGAAAATTTCTACAGCTAGCAGAGGGTTTTCTCAGTTGGGTTCCCTAGAAAATTTTGTGTTTTTGCTATCGTGTGACTGTTTTATTTCTGTTCTATTCTGCTGCAAATTGGTAGAGAAATTCTCTGTCTTGATGCAACAATTAGTTTCAGATTTCTTCACTACAGCAGTTGCAGAATTTCAACGAAATACTACAATATAGAATGTAGCTAACTATGGGAGATGGACAGTAAAGTTGTTTCTGAGTAAATGGACTTTGAATATCAACTGAGCTGTGTAGCAGCAACAGAGTCCAGATGTGTTCCACTTATATTGATCTATGGTTATCTCTCCTACTATGTCATAATCAATTCGTCATTTACCTTGATAACTCTGATACTAAAGAGAATACTCATATCCAGTAAGAGTGGAATGCCATATATCATCCATTCAGTTCTCTCTGGCACTGAATATAGGAATTTCTTCTTGCTAGCCAGATATTAATATTTATAGCCTACCATGATCAACAAACCTTCAGAAACAACTGAAATATATAGCTCTACTATCAAAACCGTTTTGGTAAGCAAAGAAACTAATCACTGATTTTTTCATCTTATTAAGAAATCAGAAATGTCATTTGGTTAGATGCACCAAATGAATGAAACACAAAATAAATGAAATATGGATGCACTATGATTCATTAAACACAATCCAGCAAGTTGTTATGTCTAAGGCATTTTTTCATGCCAGCATAGGCACTTGAGCATTTAAATTTTAGACAGAAATTGAGAGGTATCTACTGCCATCGATGGCATTGAATGTAGTTGAATATGTATTTTTATATATGCCCTATCCAGCCATGTTGTTTCTGACAATTTTCTAAAAAATCAATATTTCCTTTGGATCTTGCATGTGCAGAATTTGCTGAAAAAGTTTTCCAAAGGTCCCTCAAAAGTTAGAATGCAGGTACATGCAATATTTTAGCGGTTATTATACAACTGTTTTATGAAATAGATTATAATTTATAATAACCTTGTTAAATATTTTGTAGCTGTAAGGTCATGAAGTGTGGGTTTGATGTTCTTTCCTTATTCTGTTTATCAACTTTGCAGATCTGTATAGCAATGTCAGCACTAGCTGTACATGTTTCTGCCCAAGATTGGGGAGGTGGGGGGATTGTGAACTGGTTACGTGATGAATTCGGTTCCAACCAGGATTATTTAATTAGTTTTCTTGAATTGCTGACAGTCTTGCCACAGGTGAGTTTTTGTTATCAGGACAAAATATTTGAAATTTTCTTGGTATTTTGTATTCTTACTGATTGCAATACCCTTTTTCAGTTTCCAACAGCACAACATCTAAATAACTTTCATTTTGTTAGTGCCTTAAATATATTATCACTGCGCACAGGAACTGCACTGTCATGAATTGTTACTTTTTAAATGATCGGTGAACTATTCCTTGAATGCATCCATGACATTTACAATGGAAACCGAGGAAGAAAACCTTGGATCATTTTCCCTTGTAGTATCCAATGAAACATGTAATGATATAATTTGTCAATATCAAAGAGTATATTCAATAAAAAATCTGTAACACAATTTGTTCCATTTTTGTCCACCAAAATTTTATGTTAAGCACTAATATGATACTTTCTCTCAAGGTTGCTAGGGTTTGTGGGTGCCCTTAAAAAAATTAAAATTAAAATAATATTATAGTAACTTGTAAGTTTTAGCATCCAGGAATGAATGCAAAAAGTAAGGCAATACGAGAAAAGAAAGCTGAAAACTGAAAGTGTCATTAAAGGAGGGGCTGAATATGAGAGGATTCAATGGGAGGTTTGAGTGGGAGATTGTGTGGAGGAGAGAGAGATGGCTTGACTGTTGGAGGCCACGATGAAGGAAAGGTACAGGTGCGCAGGGGTATGGTCAGGAATTTGGGTAGTGTAAGGGGGGATTTCTTAGCTGTATGACTGCTCAGGAGACTGGTATAGCCACTGATAGAGTCCAGATCGATGGTATAGGCATGACAGGGTTGTAGGAAAAGAAAATGATGCAAGGCTTTTGGCCATCCAAGAGATGTGAAAGATGTCGTTGCTAAGGGAGGTCTTTGTACGATCTCTGCTTTAGGTAAGAAAGGCCACACAGTGTAAAGGTTTCGATTTGCAGTGGGTTCTCATGGTGTTGGAGAACAGGCGTCTTTCAGAGTTTGAGTTGGGTGTGGTCTATGGCAGGATAAACCAATCTTGGGAGAGGTCTTCCCTTTATTACAGGGCCTGTAATAATTGCAGAATTGATGGGTCTGTCAATGTAGTAGTTTGTTCTTTTAATGCCAAACTAAAGGAAATTTGTTTTTGTAATTTGAAAAAGAACAAATTGGAGTGCCGCCCTCCTTCAAAGGGAGCTGTTGCTGCCAATGACGAGGAGCTTCTGGTGGGTTTAATCCTTGATATCGAGGAAATGGAGGTTGAAAAGGAGGAGACGAAGGGAACTGATTATTGAGGGTGTGGTCCCCCCATGCGACTGATTTGATGGCCAGTCCCCTCTCCCCTTCGTGTCTTCAGAAGAGGTCATGGGTGTGGAGGAGCCTTCTGATTCAACTCTGCCTCACAACCTAGCTTGGCACTTCAGGTGGATCCTCCATAAAGCCTTAGTCAATGGTGGTGCCTTTGTGGGTTCAATCCAGATGATTTTAACTTCTTCCTTGCTGAAAACAAGGAGTAGTTTGATTGCTAAATGCACTTGGAGACAAGAGGTGTGATCTTTTTTCTTTTGTGTTGTATGTCAGATGAGGATGCTATTAATTCATAGTACATTTTTGAACTGGGAGGCCAAGGGATCTCCTTGAATTCCTATTGGCGTTTTAGTTCAGGATATGTTTGCCTCTTGTTTAACTCAGATGTTGCCACATGTCAGGTGCTTTGGTATGGTACTTAGAATATTGTGGGTTCCCCTGTATATTTGCACTCTTGGAGGGAATATTTCAACTTGGAGGTGTGGTTAGGCTAACTACTTGCTTTGGATATAATTCCTATCTATGCATGTTGGTATGCACCATTTTGTTGATCTGTTTGCAAAATGGTTTGGTAAAGTTTTTACTCAATGGCCAATAGAAATCTTTTAAGGCTAATCTGATGGTCTACTTGGAGGTGGATTTGAAGTGGAAGCTTACCCACTTTATTTTTGGTTGCATTATTGATGGCATCAGGTAACAGAGAGTTTAGTATCTCAATCTTTCAAATGCCTGCTCTGATTGCTTTAACCCTTACCCAAGATGTTTAAAGGTCCCAATTCAGAAGGTGAGGACCTAATTATCCAATGTCATGTCAATATCTCTCTCCCACTCTTTAGGCTGATTCATCTCCAACTCAAGGTGGTAATCCCTATGGTAGATTAAGTCGAGCAAGAGATTGGGAATGAAATGGTTACTATCACTTTGGTTAGATGTGGTTTTAATGTGTGAGAATATTGTATGAAATTGCAGAGTTAAATGGAAAAATTAAGTCTAATAAAGATCATGCACTTGAGGTAGTTTTCTTAGACTTATTGGAAAATGTATTGCGATATTTTTAAATATAATTTCCAGATTTATAAAACAGAAAATAAAGGGACAAATTTTGTATTTATTTTAGTGTTTGGAAATCAAGAGTAGTGCCTAAACATCATTGGGCTTGTTACCCCCTCACTTTTAGGGGTAGCTAGAGGAGATTTTTCTTCAATAATCCACACCACAGACAATGTTCCTGATGAAGACATCAGCATTCTCTATAGACAGCAGCCCCACATTTGCCTCTAACATCATGCCCAGATCACTCATTTGACGATGTTGGTGCACAACACACGAGGTACATCTCTCCATTGCTTTGTACTAAGTGCTTCTGTTCAATGTATTTGACATGAAAGTAGGGATCATGGGTTGAATTAGATAATGAATCATGATGCTTGGAAGTTATGCCTTTTCCCTTGTTTCACCAGTGGTCATCGTTGATCTTCTAGTCAAATGTTGCTGCTCTTGTGGAAAGGGGTACTACTGGGGGACCTTGATAAGGCTAATGTGCCCATGCCTTTTCATACTTAACATGCTAAGTCTATTCCAATGAGAAAGGGTTTGGGTGCCTGAGGTTGATGCAGCTGTATAAAAAAAGAGAGCACGATATGAATTTCGAAATGCAAAAGTAAAATGAAAGGGTTATTAGTGATAAATCAAAAGCCAAAGTAAGCTGGAGCACCAAACCCTTGCTATGAGGCTATTGCCTCAAGTCCTATGCAATGAATTCATTACTAAATAAGGAAAGTTAGATTATCTCAACCCCTTATGCAATGAAATGCATATACAAGAAAAGGGGGCTTGTTAAGCAAAATACGGGAGTATAAGAAATATGCAAGGAAAGGGGCAATGTGACATTGTTGTGGAAAGGGTAACAAATGTGCTCATGAGGATGAATATCCTACATAGCCTTGCATGTCAATGACACCATTCCATGAAGTAAACCCCATGTCATATCATTGTCATTTACACTTGCACCTTGATTGGTTTCTTGGGAAATACTCCTCTTCCTATTTACAAACACAACTAATAGGGTTTTATAATGATTCTCCCATGCCTAAACTTGGCTAGTGTGAAGTTTGAAGAAGATACCTAATGTGATCTACCTAATGGCTTTTACATTGGACATGACACACTTTTTATGTTGCATTGACTCTTGTACATAAGTTGGATGGTCACACTTGAATGCTTGTGGCCCATCCTTGATGATGATGCTTGGGTAGACGTGTTTCTTTGGAGGACATTGATGATATCTTGTTTCCACACTTGATCGCGGTTGTTCCACTTTGTTTGTAGGGCTTTGGACCCTATGACGTGGCACCCTTGAAGAGATGTCTTACCACCCATCGGATATGAGACGTTGCATATTAGAGATGAGGGGTTGCACCTTTCACCAGGATGCGCACTTGGATGATGGGATTTACTTTTTTCCTTTGTACACTTGATTATGATGATGTCACACCTTTGGGGGAGTGTTATGATTCTTGGTGATGAAACATTGCAACCCTACAAGGCAGTGTTTCACCTTTTGAAGCTCATACACAGTACACACTACATTGAGTGAGCTATCCACTTTTGAGAGCATTTATATCACTTGTGGCCTCTAGCACATTTTTATGATGAATGACTTGATATTTTGAGCATTATTCTTCATTTTTAAATTTTGAGGCATCGTTCTTGGTCTTGAGGCCTATTCACTCTTGTATTATGGATATTTTACGTGTTCTTACCTTTTGTCTAGGGTTTGTAAGAGATAAAGACAATATTTTATGTTTTTGGGCATTCTATCGGATGAGGAAGTGCTAGATATATCATATAAATAAGAGAAGCACTTCTCACTTGTAAAGATATATCACTACTTTTCTACTTCTACTCTTTTTCTTAGCTATGGATGGATGACTAAATGCACCTCATTGAGGAGATGATTTGTGGATTTTTCATGGCAAGGGTTTATGGATGCATATGATTTCTTTAGTAAGCGGTCTCTCCAATTCTCATTGGATTTGCTTATGAATGATCTAGTGGTGAGGACGCATTCTCTTTATATTGTCCGTGGATAGATTATTTCTTCTAAACCCTTGGAAGATTTCTAGTGGTGAATCTTCCCTTGAAATCATCTCGAAGCTTGTAAAAGTATTGTGTAGATATTCTAGGGTTTGTAATGGACAACCCTAGTCATCAACCTAGATGATTAGATCTGCTTACATCTCTTCAAGGGAATCCCTAGTTGACCCCATACACCACCCTCGTCCCTCCCACCAAAAAAAATAGTAGGCACTAGTCTTATCCAAATAGTCAATTATAAAACTCAAAATTTAACTTTCATTTTATGTTTTAGGGTTAGATTAGGGTTTGCAACAACTTTACATAAATGTTCAGCCATAGATATGCTAGATGTTTTAGATTATTGTGCATTTACTTGGCTAAAAATTAATCTTGTCATCATATTTTGCCTTCCTGATTTATTTTACAGCCCTTTTAGGGCGAGACATCTTGTTTCCTTGGGTTGTTATATGCGTATTAAAATTTAGATTTAGCTAGTTAACAAAACCTTATTTTAATCCATTCTTTAATACCCAGTTTTAATTGATAATAACTAGTTCAAGGGTTGATTTATTTGCTGCTGTCATAACTTGTGCTAGTGCTGCAATTTGGTATCTTTCTTGTAAGTTTTACAACAACCAATAGTTTTTTTTTCTTTTTATAGTGTTTGGGGATCCTCACTTGATATATATCAACTTTCTAGGCCTTCTAAATTGACCTAGATTCTTATCCATTGAAATCCGGAAATTACATGAATTAAGTTTTAACCACCCTATCCTTCTCCCTTGAATATTATATCTAGTTGGTGGTAATTTGAGTAGCTATATAGGTGTCCTTAAACTTGATTTTTGTAGTATCCTAAGGAGATCTTTGGCCTTAGGGTTTCTTGATCTGACGAAGGTTTTTCAATAAATCATAACAGAACACCTCCATTCATTAAAATAATAGTGACTTACATCTGTAATACATGAATATAATATTTTTTCAGCAGTGGTACAACAAGACTTTAATAAACCAGGGCTGTCTGCCCAACGAGACAATAGATAGAATCACAAATGATTCACAATGCATCTCTGATTTCCAATATTTAGTAAACCATTGCAATTCTAACACTATCCAATCTGCTGTTGCTACGCTAACTATGACTCACTGTCTAAGATACTGTTCCAGCTATGATTTCATCTGCCGCTTAGGGCGGAAGCCCCACTTCGCTATATAGAGATCCGGACCCTTAATTCCTTCAGTGAATGCACTCCTGTATTGTTCTTTTAATAAATATACTTCAGTAAATTACTTGCTGTCTGAATTAGGGATGATCATAGCAATTTATTGTTTTCCTTGCTGCTCAATCAGACTGCTTCACAGTTCTGGCTAGTGCCAGAGGCATGTCGACGTGTTCTTCTATTACACAATCCTAATCAAGGTGCCGCAGGATATGGCAAAAACGTCTTTGGCATGAATAGTTATGATCTAAATTTCTCACAATAGTCTTGCTCAGGAATTGTAACACGCAGACCTCTGTTACTCGACCACAAAACTCTCACATCCAAACTGAGCATGTACCATTGCCGCGTTCGAGAGTCTTCAGGACTTTTCTCTGACTATATAGAGTCGTGAAGGGTTTCAGCTGCTCAATCTCACACTGTCATAGAATACCCTTTGTTTCCCTAGTGAGAGCTGCAGTTATCCACAGACCACCGCAGGGAAGAGGTCTGCTTGCATGAAACTGAACATGTTTTTCCACGATACTAGTGTCTAGGATAGAATATTAAATCATTGACGCTACCAATGAAACTACTTTGCACAGCAGAATATAAACAACAGTAAATATACTAGTGCACAAAATATACACAACTTTTTACAATAACCCAACTTTGTTATATTAATCCAACTGCATAATGCAATAGTCTAGGGCTCCCATACTAGAAATAATGGCCCTCATACATCCATTGATACAAAGATACAAAACTGGGGCTTGGTGTCAGTCCATTGACAACCAATCTACCCACAACAAGATACTTTGACCATGTGGCTATAGTGCGCTCTCTCAATGCCTCTCGTTCGTACCCCGTACCTGCCTGGTCCTTCGGCTCTTGATTTGTAACACCGCCTCTATCAATGATCCAAGTCCATCTGGCCACTGAACTTCAGCTATTCAATCTGCTCACCAGTTGTGCCTTAGTCCATCAAGGGCACAACACATCGAAACTCCTGTCGAGTTGTTCACAACTCTGTTTGTGAACAACTTTCAACTGCCCACTGCTGCTCCTCAGCTACTTAGGGACTTCAACCCATTATAGTCTTCCTATGTTGCTCCAATAAAGACTAAGATAGGGCACGAAGGGCTGCCACCTATCACTCCAAGATGTCCATCTCCCACAATGAACACGGGCTAGTATAATTGCCCATATTTTGTTGTAGATGTCCTTCTCCACGCACAGGTCTAGGGCTACTCAAAACTGCTCTTGGGTGATCAAACCCTTGAGTTCTTCTTCTGCCACTCTAGCAACCATCTAAGTCCATGAAGATGGTACACACTGACCTATAACTTGGGCACTATTTGTTGATTTTGGGTAGCATTGAATGTGCTCTAGCCATGAAATTTGGTGGAGAGGCTAAGGCACATGAGATCTCCAAGACCCAGAAATTGTTTGGAGATATTCAACCCGGATGAAGAAATATTAAAATAATTAATATTTTTAATGGGTCCCTAAGTCTGAACTTAGGAAAATAAAAATAATCTGTATTAATATAAAATGGGTGAGAAAGTTCTAAGTGACGAGGATCAAGGCAGTTCTAATCTTAGTCGTTGATTAGGGACTTAATCTTGGCCATTCAATCGTCAACAAGTATAAGCGGAGGCTTGAGGGTCAGTTGGAGACACACCAAGTGAGATCAGTGAGTTTGATTTTCTAGGGCGAGGTTTGTTGAGGAAATTGAGCAAGTGATCAGTTGCAGTGAGGGGCAGTTCGGCAGGAGGCCGAACAATACATAGCAGAGAGGCAGAGCAATGTCAGAAGAGATAGCGCAGGCCCAAGAAGCGCTGATGCAGAGGCTGAAGGAGGCAACGCAGAGGGCCTCAGAGGCGGCGTTGGGAGATTCTGTGGGGCAAACTGGGAGTTGATCAATAGATCCTGATGCAGGAGAGGAAGTCGTAGATCCTAAAGGAGTGATGTAGTTCCAAAGCATTGTTTGGGGCAACTTTCGCTCTCTAGCACAAGGAATAGCCAGAGTCACTATGGGGTTTGATCATCCGCTTGCTGATTTGTCAGAATATCTGTCTCTAGATAGAGGTACTATTGTTGAAGATATTCTTTGTTGGGTGAGCCATATCTGGCACCCTAATTGTATTCACGAAATCTGCTTAATAATACAAACCCTCTATGTGTTGCACCGGTTTTCTCGAATTGGGTTCTTTCGGGGACGATTGTCCAAAAATAACGGTGTCCCTTGTGTTATTGTTTCTGTTTACTTTAGTGCATGATCTGTATATTTGTGAAGACTGCAATTGTGTTTACTTCGATGTTTATACAATTAAATAACTTGTTAATGTGAAGAACAAGTAGGAGTTAGTAAACCAGAAATTGCAGTAGGGGTTTTTGATGTGTTAGATTCAGTAATTTTCACACTATCACATTGTCTTCCACTAGACCATAAATGCCCAATCCACTTGTCCACCCTTGGTACACTCTCACATTGCCCTCCAACAAACCACGAGTGTCCAAGACATTGTCCTCTCCTAGGACACCATCCACCTGCAAATTACATAAACTCAAGAGGACACACATACGTTTGTTTTGCAACCTTTTGTTGCTCCTCTTGACATACATGCAACTGTTGATGTGTGCTCATAAGATGTCCGCAAACACACCTCATCCACTAGCATCCATTCATCATCAAGAGACCATCTGCAACCATACTGCTGCTGCCCTCTTGCCTTAATTTCTGTGCTTCTAGAAGATTGGTTAGGGCACATCACTAGCCCTAACCCATTGCTCCAACTCACTGTATTCCTTGTCCCACTAGGTTGCTCCCTTTGCTGCTCCTTTAGCATTCTTCATGCATTGTTTTAGGCCTTGGGGACCTCCACAAGGCTTTATAGAGCCCACAGTCTGCTATAGCAAGGAGAGACCTGCTAAAAGCACAAGGAAATACCTTTGTTTTTGTTAGTTCTTTTAGCATCGGATGTGTTCTAGCCACGAAACTTTGTGGAGGCTAGAATACATGTATTCTCCAAACCCCAGAAATCGTTTATGGAAATTCCACCTAGAGACGACTTAATTAAAATAATTAATCATTTTTAATGGTACCTAAGTCTAAACTTAGGAAAACTGATTAATTAAAGGGTATTAATTAAGTCATGGTGAGAATCTTCTAGAAGAAGACTTGAATCGATTTCTAATTAATCTTAGCCATCGATTTTGTTTTAATCATGGCTGTTGAATCCTCAACGAGAGATTATAAGAAGAAATTCGATGGGGGTTGGAGAACACACTTGAGACACAAGAATTCGATTTTGTGGGGAAATCGATCTCTAGAGTAGCAACAATCAGTTGCTAGAGGTGATTTAGTAATATTGAAGCAGTGAGAGAGGGGCAAGGATAGTAAGGACGGAAGAAATTTTCTCCTGTCCGGTGAGTGCATAGCAGAGAGGCAGTGAGTGCCATAGAGAGGCAGTGTAGAGCTTTAGAGGGAGATTTGTATTTTGCTGAGGAGAAGTCGAAATTTAGTGCAGAAGCCAGAGTGAGAGCCCAAAGGATCGATTTTCCAGATAGCAGCTGATCAGTTAGCGAGAGAGACGCTTGTACGAGTTGTGGGACGTAGAACTACGTAGGTTGACGCAGGGACTGCGCAGAGGCAGCAGGGAGCAGCTCATCTTGAGCCAAGGTCAGTGTAAGATCATCGGTGGGAGTGAGGGTTTTCTCACTAGATCTCCTGTTAGTCATTTCTTTGTATCGAAAGCTAGATTTGAGCTTCAATAGATTTGTACTCAAATTGACTATTGCATAATAATATAACCCTTAGCTGTTGCATCGACTTTTCCAAGTTGGGTTTTTCCGGGGACATTGGTCCAAAAATAATTGTGTACTATTGTGTGTGTGCATCTTCTTCCAGTGTTTTTATTTCTTCTGCAATATTGTATTTGTGAAGGTTGTAGTGTATTATGATCTGAACTTAAATAGGAACACAACAAATTACATATATAACATAAATACAAAGATGCAACAAAAATAACACTTTATTTCATTAATATCAAAATATTGAAATATGCTTACAAACATAATGGAAATAACCTAGCTCAGATGATGGTAGCTTATCTCTGAGAAGAGATGTGGTGGCTACATGCCTCCGAATTGTGTTACAATGAGGCTCAAGGGCCTATTTATTATTGAATAACAAGAGAAAACCCTAAACAACCAAAACCCTAACCACAGGAGATGTAACGCCAAGAGTTTGTGGGCCCCGTTGTGGTTAGTTGGGCAACCAACTTCCCCAGGTTGTAACTTGGCCATATTATTTCTGTTTGGCGCGTACGATACCTTGTTGGAAAGGTCTCTGCGAGTACTACAGGATTTGCGATAGGCCCTTGTCCATGGCTACGGGCTTGCAGCGAACCTCAAAAAACTGCCGTTTCGGGGGTCAAAATTGCTCTAGAAGTTCAGGACACGAAAAACTGCTAAAAATAGTAAATGCTAAAATAAACAAGAAAATAGATAAACCGACTGGAGGTCTAGGTGGAATAGGCTGGTGGCCATTAATATCCACCAGGATCATATTAGTTTCGATATTTATCGTAGAGCACAATAAATAATTTCTTTAGTTTATTTAACAAATAGAAGAAACTTAATCAGTTGCTGTAGTAGGTTTCGGGGTTTCCGAATTTTCACATGGTATTGGAGCACAAATTGTAAGCCAGAGAGCTCAGTAGTAGAAGGAGGATGAATTTCGAATCTTTGCAGAGGTAGTAGTTCAAAACCCTCAAGAGGCAGTGTAGTTCCTTAGCCAAAAGGGTCAGTTTTTGAGGAAAATTTATTTCTTTGAGAGAGTCGACAAAGAATAAAATTTTCCAGATCGAAGATTACCAGAGGCAGAGGGAGTAGCAGCAGTTTCCTTGACGAGTAGATCTTCAATTGGGACGCAGATATTTTGCAGCAATTTGCTAGTGCGAAATAACGTCAGGAGGGAGAAAGAGCACACATTGAGGGAATTCTTTCCTCAGGGAACTTCTAGCCCAAAAGTTCGATTTTCTCTAGCAGAGCAGTAGTAGCTGTGAGCAGATTTGCCCACTCTAGTAGGGAGTGCGTAGAGCCAGTGAGCAGCTGCGTAGAGGAGAAGAGGAGGAATTCGACATTTTTGCAGAGATGGCATTAGCAGGGTTGAGAGATTAGGACCGATTGGAGGGAGCCTCCAACTAGGTGATCTAGAAGGCAAGGATTTCCTGTCTTCTAGATGAATACAATCTCAAAGCTTATATCAATGGCATGGTAGTTGTACCCGCAGATGTAGATTCGCTTAAGGCCTACAAGAAAGAGATGACGAAGGCAAAGAGGTTGATTCTCGATGGTGTTCAAGATCACGTGGTGTCTCACATAGCCGGCAAAGATACTGCCCGACAGATGTGGGAGGCACTTGCTACGCTAGATGTATCTTGAGGAGAAGCTGAGATGCACGAGGATGCAGAAAGGGGAGCACATAAACCCTTTTCTTACTAGGCTCTAGGATATCCGTGGCCAACTGTTTGCAGTAGGGTCAACGCCTCAGCCTACAGAATTGGTGTAGTTTGCTCTAAATAACGTTTTTGAAGAATAGTAGGTCTTCATCCAGAGTATTTTGGGCAAAGAAAATTTACCAGATTGGGATCGTATGTGGGCTGATCTGCAACGGGAGGAGATGAGGCGAGATTTGGTGAAGACCACCATCATTGGCAGTAGCAGTGGGACGAAGCAAGTAAAGGAAGAAGAGAATGTGGCCCTCACATCAAAGGGGCAGCAAGAACAACACAAGAGGAAGAAGGACATTTCCAAGGTGAAATGCTTAAGATGTGGTGAGCTTGGCCACTATAGCACTCAATGCCCTCTCATAAAGAAGGACAAAGAGGAGAAGCAAGATCAATAGGCTGCATCCATGGAGATGGACAAGCTGTCCTCCAGATTGGAGGAAGAGTTTGCCATGATCACTGATATACCTCCAGGAGTGAGGTAGGGTGATTTGGTTTTGTAGCCCCAGAGAGCTATAGGATGGGTAGGATTCTTGAGGAGGTCCACCTCATGAATCAATACCTTGCTACGAGATCCCATAGTATGCAGTAGCAGGATGGATGAATGGAAATTGGTGCAGTTAGGTGCCAGAGTGACAAATGCAGTAGCTAGTAGCGGTCAGATACTAGGTAGCGCAGTGCAGTGCAGTTGGCACAGAGCAGCGTCAACAACAGTACAGAGGCTTCAATGCCAGTGCAGAGTCTAGCAGCAGCCAGGACTCAGGTGAAAGATGCATCATACTGACCACAGTTCGTTCAATATTTTGGATGCTTTTCCGTTGCAGTTGTAGCAACAACAGTTGGAGAGGGAGTTGCAGTGCAGATGCAGTGTTGGTAGTAGTTCAACAGAGCCAACAACAACACAGATGCGACGTTTATCAGAGTTGCGCAGTAGTTGGTCGGTAGCAATAACCAGACATCAACAGCGTGACAACAAGTGGTGCAAAGACAAGGTGTTGCTTCAATGGTTTGCAATGCTAGAACACATTCCTCGCTAAGAGCGAGTGTTAGTTTTTGTCACATTGGATGTGTTCTAGCCACGAAAGTTTGTGAAGAGGCTAGAATACATGTATTCCCCAAAACCCAGAAATCATTTCTGGAAATTCCACCTATAGATGACTTAATTAAAATAATTAATCTTTTTTAATGGTACCCAAGTCTAAACTTAGGAAAGCTGATTAATTAAAGGGTATTAAATCATGGGGAGAATTTTCTAGAAGAAAACTTGGAAAAATTTCTAGTTAATCTTAGCCATCGATTATGTTTTAATCATGGCATTGAAGCGTCAATGAGAGATTATAAGAAGAAATTCGATGGGGGTTGGAGAACACACTTGAGACACAAGAATTCAATTTTGCTGGCAAATCGATCTCCAAAGTAGCATCAGTCAGTTGTTGAAGGTGATTCAGTAATATCGAAGCAGTGAGAGAGGTGCAGGGATAGTAAGGCCAAAAGGAAGTTTCTCTAGTCCGGTGAGTGATAGTAGAGAGGCAACGTAGAGCTTCAGAGGGAGATCCGTATTTTGCTGAGGAGAAGTCAAAATTCAGTGCCAGAAGTTGGAGTGGGAGCTCGAAGGATCGATTTTCTAGATAAAAGCTGATCAGTTAGTGAGGGAGACGCCGGTCCAAGTTGTGGGACGCAAAACTGCGTAGGCTGCCGCAAGGATTGCGCAAAGGCATTAGGGAGCAACACATCTTGAGCTAAGGTCAATGTCAGATCACTAGTGGGAGTGAGATTTTTCTCACTTCTGTTAGTCATTTCTCTGTATGGAAGCTAGATTTGAGCTTCCATAAATTTATACTCAGATTTACCACTACATAATAATATAACCCTCAGTTACTGTAGCGGTTTTCCCAAGTTGGGTTTTTCCAGAGACATTGGTCCAAAAACAACTATGTATTATTGTGTGTGTGCATCTATTCTTCTAGTGTTTTTATTTCTTCCGCAATATTGTATTTGCGAAGGCTGCAGTGTATTGGTTTCGATATTTATCCTAGAGCACAGTAAATAATTTGTTCAGTTTATTTAACAAATAGAAGAAACTTAATCAATTGTTGTAGTAGGATTCAGGGTTTCCGAATTTTCACAGTTTTACCTGCATTGTATCCCTAATCTCCTACACTGGCTTCTTAGAGAATGTGTCTAGGTGAGAAAGCCCTCATTAGTCTTCTCGACCCTTACAATAGTCCCCAACTTTGCTGCTGTCGAAGCACAACCCTATGGCCCACTAAACAAAGATAACAACCCACAAAACATGCACAAAAACACACCCAAACTCACCTCTGCTGCTGCATCTTGAATTGTCCAGAAGTTCGCTGCCCTAAACTGTCTTGAATCAACCCCACAACACCTTCTTGTTGGCCGCTTCTAGCCTATAATTGCTCAAAATGGCAGGGGTCCTAAAAGGGGATCCTTGAAGGGTTACTACTAGGCTAAGGGAAACAATGGAGAGATAGTCCACTGTCACCTCGGCTAAGGCTCCCTACTCTTTATGGATTTCACCGATGGGAGGAGACCCGTTATTATAAGGATCACGAAATGGATGGATCAATGATAGGGTGAGGGGTCATCCCGGAAGACTATTTACAAAAGAGACTCAAATATGTGGCTTGCTTGTCTTGGAAGACAGGATGGAAGGCTCTCTAGGAAGCGCTTGGGGGAAATTTCTAGGGTTAGGTTTTGAGTATGTGTCTTATAAAGGATATCCCTAAGTCCTAGAATTCTTGTGGAAACTTGGGTTCTAGGTGATTTTTGAAGAATAAACCTTGATAGTGCATGGGACCACACGGGACCAAGTGGACCCAAGGTTCGGTCAAGGGGATAGGATTTAGCAACCAATGATATGCTTGACCTAATTAGGGAGAGGAAAGGGACCAAGGAATGAATTTTCAATGAAAGGCAATGCAAGGATCCTAGTGAGGTTTCTAGCCTTAAGGGAAACCAAGGGCAAGAATTGGTCTTTGAGCTAGGGCTTGCGATATCTCAAGATCCCATCGTCGAAATCTCATGAAATTTGGAGGGCTTCTTGAGGACACACCAACGCAGTTGTGGACCAAAATCGAAGTATTTGGTGGCTAGATCATGAGATGATTGATGCCCTAGGTGACCTAGAGGACTAGACCTAGAGAAGAGGAAAGGGGAGAAGGAACATAGGTTTGAGGTGATTACCTTTGGGCGGACCAGTGCCTAATCCTTTGGGGAGATTGGAGTTAGGTAGAATTATGACTATGGACCTCAAAGACAACTTCGCTTGCCTCTAGGGCAGCAACAAAAGCAGCTTCAAAGAATTTATACTTTGTTGTGCAAGGTAAATGGCTTGTCAAAATGAATTTCAGTAATGAAACATCCCTAAGAACATTCATTCATTATACATGGCCCATACATGAATCATTCACTATCCAGAAACAAATTTTCCACAACTTCACATAATAGATGCAACAAATAAGCCCTAGTATGGAGAAATTCCAGCAACAATGTATGTGACAAAATTAGAAAGAGAGAATAGCATTAAAATGTACTTACATGTATACGAATATATCCTATTGGAAATACTGAGAAGGGGGGTGAATCAGTGTTTCTTTTCAATTTTTACTTTTACCATTTAGAATTTTCTAGGTCAAGGAGGCCTCAAAGACAACTTCGTTTGCCTCTAGGGCAGCAACAAAAGCAACTTCAAAGACTTTATACTTCATTGTGCAAGGTAAATGGCTTGTCAAGATGAATTTAATGAAGCATCCTAGGAACATTCATTCATTATACATGGCCCATACATGAAGCATTCATTATCCAGAAACAAAATTTCCACAACTTCACATAAGAGATGCAATAAATAAGCCCTAGTATAGAGAAATCCCAGCAACAATGTATGTGTAAAGTTTTGAAGATGTTCTATGCTAAGACCAATTTCACTTTTCTCACAGCAATCATACAAGTAATTAAGCAAAATGCAGATAGAACATATAAGCAGATCTTACAGAAGACAAATCAGAAACAAGAAAAATGTGTGTGTTCGTTTCGGCGGTCAACAGGATGCTTCAACCAGCAAAGTCTCCTTTGGTCAGTCAGCCCAGCATGTGACAACAACCCTCCAACCAGTAGATGAGTCAACCCAAGTCAATTCTATAAAATTCAACGCTGTCCTGAAAAGTCAACGCAGGGGCAGCAAGCTAAAAGTCAACGCAGCAGCAAAACGGTCAACCCTTTGACCTCGATTTTTGTGCCAGGTAGTACGGCCTTCAAAAATCGAACCTTCCACAAGTTTTCAGCTTGATTGGACCAAGCGTTGACCAAAGTCAACGCTGGTCAAACTTTCTGCGAAACTCTAGCAGCAGAAAATCGTACTACAGCTCAGTCGTACGGTCTGTCCTCTTCGTCCTTCCCACGTGTGGCTGAAATTCGTCCTCCAGGTAGCTCGTACTCTTTAGGATGTGAGTTGTGTTGTGATGAAATTCTCTCCAACTTTTCCTGTATATATATCCATCAATGGGGGTGTGTGACACATCTGTTGGGCATGTGAGCCTACATGACAAAACTGACCGACCTTGCACATATAATTTATTAAGAATAATAAATTCAAAATATAAGTTCTGCTCATCGGATTAAGACTATTTTTATATGGATTTTACACCTCTCAGAAAGAGGAATCCAACAAAAATATTAGCCTCTTAATCTGAGCATCAGAACATGGAGTTTGGACCTAGTTGTCCAAATTTAACACTCCCTCTCAACTAGGGAGAACTCCATCTATTAGTGCAATCAACATCTTGAGTCATCCCGCCGAAACTTGCTTTGCTGGCTTCTTTATTTCAGAACAGAAGTGGGTCAGTCACAAAGACATCATCCCCCGACTGACATAATCAGTCCAGAGGTCCCAGACCTCACAAATCTTGATCCCAGATCAAGTGGTTGGATCATGCCATCCTAGATAGAGAGTACGGCAATCTCTGATGCGTTCATCAGTCTTTGCTAATAGTCTCTAGCTTTTTCACACCTCATTGGCCAAATGAGAGGTACTTCCCATGAGCCCTGAACTCGATGGGTAGGATGCATATGGGGCATAGATAAATGAGTGGCGAACCAGCTCAATAATCACAAGGGTGGGGCAGAAGCATTATGAGTGCTTATAGCTCCGAGAAGCTATCCCCAAAGCCCCCCAGAGCTCCCAGAGCTCATCGTCCAACAGGACCCACATCATAGGGTCTTTCCACGACACCAAGACTCTCACGGAAGGTTAGGAACTTGACCTTCCCCAGGGGCTTAGTGAGAATATCCGCGACCTGCTCATCAGTTCCTATATGATCGAGCCTTACGGCGCCTCGCTGTACCATATCCCGGATAAAGTGGTACCTGATATCAATATGCTTGGATCGGTCGTGGAACACAGGATTCTCAGTCATACGAATCCCACTCTGATTATCACAGAGTATCACAGTGGTATCTAGCACATGTTGGAACAGCTCACTAAAGAGCTTCCTCAACCAAACTGCTTCACAACAGGCCATACTAGCAGCAATGTATTCGGCCTCCGCGGTGCTCAAAGCCACCGACTTCTGCTTCCTGCTCATCCATGAGATCGAAGCAGAACCAAGATTGAAACAGCATCTAGATGTGCTCTTACGATCCACCACACTGCCAGCCCAATCGGCATCAGTATATCCACGGAGTATCACACTCCCGGCAGTGTATCTCAGCCCATGGTTTATTGTGCCCCGAAGATATCTCAAAAGATTCTTGGCACCAACCCAGTGAAAATGATGAGGCTCAACCATCTGTTGACTCAAAGTATTCACTGCAAAACATATGTCCGGACGGGTGTTCACTAAGAACATCAAAGCTCCTATGAGTTGACGATACTCAGTAAGATTGGCCAAGATAGGCCCTGCAGCGCTGCCACTCAACTTCTTAAAGTTGAGTTCCATTGGAGTCGACACGGACTTACAGTCCACCATCCCAA
>APFE031703371.1:472394-519096 GCA_000404065.3 Pinus taeda | reverse complement strand
ATTATATAATTGATGTCGTACAAATTTCAATTGTCAACTACCATATGAATTGACGTACACTCCCATCACTAGCACCTTACATTCCTCGTGCGTCGTACTGCTGTGCCATCGAGCGATACTGCCCAGTATCCACCTGTCACATTTGTATGCAGCTTCGTACTCTGCACGTTCCACTGTACTAGTCATACATTGAGCTCAATTTTATCATCTGTCTTTCACAAATTGTGTTAAAAAATTGTTGCTGATTTTTTGTAGCTATCATCATCCAACTTGTATGCGAAACTTCTCTAGGTGACTAGCTGTGTATGGTCATGTCCTCAAATGAACTTTGGGAAAATTTAATGAAGTGTATGAAACACTTAGTGTACAATTCAAGGAAAAAATGTTTCAAATTATTAGAAGATATAAAATATCTTAAGGTCTGTAATTATCAAGAATCCAAAATCATTTTATTTTCTGATGAGTGTGTTAATTTTTTCTTTAAACTCTGCAACTACTTAGATGAATTACTGAAAACAAGGCAACTGGAAACTGCAACCAAATTTACTTTCACCATGATACAGAGTTTTTTAACAATTTATAAGCAGTGGAAAAACCCCAGAGATAAAAAACACATGCACACAAATTGACACGCTTGATTTACCTAGGAAACCCAAAAGGGAAAACCTGCTTTCTTTGTTGTGGTATTTTATTGATTGTTCTTTAGCAATTGGATTTATTACAATTCACGCAGCTACTGCAGCCAACAATCTATCTCTGAGAACAGAATTGTTCTCCTGCTGAATAGCCTTGACTTGCCATGAGAATATATGATCCCTGGCACTCACACGTGTGGAGAACTAGGGCTGCATTGCTGCTGCCCTAAGTTTGTAAGAGTTGCTGGGAAGAAGTGCTAAAAGGAAGAAGACAAAGTGCTGCAAGAGGAAGCAATCTTAAAAGGACTTGACTTTGCTTGGAGGAGCTTCTTTGTTAGGGGTCTAGGGTTTGGTATTGATCAAGATAAGCTTCAATAAGAGAAATTCATGAAAGTGTTTTACTCTCAAGAGAAGAGAGGTTTTGGCCCTGGCAGAGAGCCAACATCTTGTGTTCTTGTTCTTTTGTTTTGGTAGCAGTTTGATGAAGTACACACACATGCGTTAATAATAAGAAGAAAAAGATTAAGCTAATAAGAAAAGTAAAAAGACTCCACAAATTGTGATCAAGTAACGAAGAATCATACTACACTACTTTGCCCTAGATTCTTCTATAGGGTCTTCCATGGTTTCGTGGATGAGTAAAAAGCAGGGTACAATTGCTTTGATAGTGCTGAAGCAGAATATGTTGCTGCAGGCGAGGCTTGTTGGAAAGTTGTTTGGCTCAGGAAGTTATTATCAGACTTGTTTGAAGGATTGATTAGCCCTACATGGATACATTGTGATAATGAAAGTTACATAAGGTTGACTGAAGACTCGGTGTTTGATGCTAGGACGAAGCATGTAAATGACAAGTACCACTACGTCAGAAGCTTGGTACAAGATGGGGTCGTGGAGCTCACTATCTACCTATAGATGAACAAGTAGCAAATATTTTAACTAAAGCGTTACCAAACAAGAAGCTTGAGTACCTGAGAGGTAAGCTTGGTTTGGTGGATATCACTTCGCTAATTGAGAGGGAGTGATATTAGATAACTCTTGTCTTTATGGGTTAGGCACTGGACTAGGACTAACAATCATAAGTCTTAGTGAAGGCCCTAAATAAAGAATGGAGTCCGGAGGATTGGATAAGCATCTAGATTGGAACTTCTTATGGATTGTAGAATCCAAGGAAAGAAGTTGGTGACCAACGCTCTTTGAGGATGGGGTAGGGCATTTGCGTTAAGAGTAGTCGAAGAGAATTGATATTCTTTGAGGATCCAGGTTTGGGAATCAAAGATAAGAATAGTCCTAAAAGGACATAACTTGTAGACAACTGGATGGGGTATGTGCTTTGAGAAGTAGTGTGGCGGCTCATGTAAAGCCTCCCAACATAATGCTCATAATTAAAGATAAGCTTGTCTAGTTAAGGCCTTCAAGGACTGTGCTGGTATGAAAAATATGTTTGACAAAGATGGCTTATCAATCCGACTCTTCTTATGAGAATGCTTCAAGATTGAGATTCCTTGTCCCATGTAATGGGATTATGAATACCTCCCTAGTTAAGAGGGAGTGTTTAAAATTGTAACTAGGTTCAATCTTCATAATGACCTAATTGTAATCATGACATTGTTTTTTTTAATGAAAGAAAAAGAAAAAGAAATTATATTTTGTTTGGAGTATGGGTTTCATACTCAAGTTTGAGTGAAAAGCATGTTCTTCGGGCTTTTAGGTCTTTCTAGGGGAAAGAATAATATTGGTCGTGTGTCATAGTCCCATTTGGACTCATTGTAATAAAGAAAGATATTTATTTTGTCAAGAAAAAGCCATGGATAAGCCCAAGACCAAGGTGGCCCAAGGAGCAGATCAAGTCGGCTTAAAAGGAGGAAATTCAACCCCTCAAGAAAGGCTATATAAAGGAGAGGAACTCGACTCATTTGGTCGCTCATCTCACACAAGTTCGATCTGCAATAACGAACGAGAGAGACATGAGCTGGAGGACGAAAAAGAGGAGTAAAAATCTAAGTTTGTCAAAAATTCTCTTTGTTGAAGAAACTGTAACTAGGTTCAGTCTTCATAAATATAAATTTGATCTTTGTTCTTGTAAAAGAAAAGAATTATTATTTTTGTAATTATCAAAGAATGTGTTTCTTGCTAAGTTGCACAAAATGCCGAAACATTTCAGAGTTTCCGAAATGGGATGTTTAGAAATGTCACCTCCCAAAAATGGAAACGTCATCTGAAATGTCATATATATATATATAACACATTATCTTGCAAGAGAAAAAGGGTTGAGACCCATAGATGACAATTTAGAAGGAAAAACAAGTCTATATCAACTCTCATAGATGATTACATGATGGTTGAGTTTCGGCGAAGTTTCGGCCAAATTTTGTAGTTTTCGGTACGGGTACAGCCCGAAACGCCGGGTTCCTAGAAGTTTTGTGCAACATAGGTTTCTTGCCCATTTGATAGGTCAAGCACATGTTTTAGTGCTTCTAGGAAAGTCAAGGAGTCAATGTAATTGTTTAAAGACCCTTCTGGGCATGTTACACTATGTAAATCTATGTACTACAGTCAAAGAATGACCTCCAAGCAAAGTCATAAGCCTCCTCCATATGTTGACCTCAATAAAAGAAGTAATTCGGAATTTGAAAGACAAGTTGGTCTCAATTGATCAAGTCGGCCGAATAGGAGGGACAAACTCCTATATATAGGGCCAATCGACTTGACCAAAAGACCACCAAGTGATCTCTGAAATCAGCGAAGAGGAAAGTGCTAGAAGAGGTGCTAAAAAGCAAGAGAAGGTGTCTCTACTTCAACGAAGAAGGAAGGGTAGAAGGCAGAGTTTGGAAGGCCTATTTCTGGCCCAATTACAGTCACACGTGTGAAAGAAAGGAGGCTCATTTTGCTGCCACATCAGACCTATTATTACAGTCATGCGAAGGAGCTTGTTTGGGCTAGCAAAGAGTGATAAGTAGACCTCTTACTCCAGCAAAGGAAGATACTACTCAAGCGAAGGAAAGAGAGCATGCAAAGTTGCAATTCTTGAAGAAATAGGGTCACATTACTGCTGCCTTAGATCTGCAGCTACAGTGAAGAAGAAGAGCTCGGTTGTGTTAGGAATAAGGTCTTCTCCCTAATTAAGGAAGGCTCCATCTTAAGCGAGGGAAGAAAAGGATAATGTCTCTTCTATGATATGTATGACTAGGGTTTCTTTAGTAAAGCCATCAATTGAAGAAGGACAAAGAAGGAGGTCGAGGTGTTGCAAGAGGGATTGATCTCGAATCAAAGGGAAAGGCTTGAATTGTGCTTGGAGGATCTTCTTGCCAAGTGTCTAGGGTTTGGCATTTGTCAGTTGAAGCTTCAATAAGAAAAATTTGCAGAAGGGTTTTCCTCTCTAGGAGAGAGGTTTTGCCGTAGCTGAGAGACAACATCTTGTGTTCTTGTCTCTTTGGTTTTGGTAACTGTTTGATGAAGTAAGAGAACACACTCTAATAATAATAAGTTAAGATTGAGCTAATAAGAAAAAGTAAAAGTTACCTCACAAGTAGTTATCATCGTTAGAAGAATCTCATCATACCTAGATGCCCTAGATTCTTCAACACTCTTTTCTTGTCTCGCCAGGGTTTGTGAAGTTGCCAGTTGCAGGAGGTCCAAGTTGCAACATCAAAGAAGTAATATCAAAGTTTTGGAAGCTGCCTTGAAGAAGATCTTGGTGGGGTTTGATTTGGGTTTTGGAGGGTTGTTGGATTTGGTCTCTGGGTTTTCAAAGTCTCTTTGTAAGTAGATTGTAAAGGAGAAGAGAAGCATTTTTTGGGTTTTCCCCTTGGAGGGTTTTTTCCTTGGGTTGGACCCTATATCTTGTGTACTCTGTCTCTTTGTGACCTTCATTATTTTTTGGTAATTGTTTGATGAACATAATTAAAGAAGTAATAAAAGACCAACTAGCATCATGAATATTTATCAAGATAAGGAAATAAGTTATAATCTACAAGTCTCCAAATTTTCCAACACATCCCCTACTTGAAAAGTCCCACAAGTAACTTCCTCATCGAGATAGTTTCACATGTTGCCAAAATGGCAGCCATGTATTCGACCTCTGCCGAACTGAGTGCAACTGATCTCTGCTTCCTACTAAACCAGGAAACAACTGTCACCCAATGCTGAAGATGCTACGTGAAATACTTTTTCCAATCCATGGAGCTCTGTGCTCAATTTGCATCTGTGAAGCGCTCAAACCTCACTCCATCAACCTATTTGTAGCATAATCCATAATTTGCCGTGCCTCTAAGATATCTCAAAACATGCTTCACATCAACCTAGTGAACTCTGGTAGGATCCATCATGAACTGGCTCAATTGGCTCATTGCAAAACATATATCAGGTCGTGTGTTGCCTAACTACATCAACAACCTGATGAGCGACCTGTACAATGTAGCATCTACTCGCTCTGCTCTACTAGCACCCTTCTACATGACCGGGAACAAGGAGTATTTCAGCTAGCTAAAGGAGAAGGATGTTTCATAATAACAATTCGTTTTGGATGTCAAATAAGTCTCAAGTTCCTCAAAGGATCGAATTGGGATGGCTAGATCATTTTTTAGTTCAACAAATTTGGTCATATTTCAGAGATTCATATCGTTTTGTATCATTTGAGATGGCAACTGTTGATTTGTGGTAGCATCGGATGTGCTCTAGCCATGAAAATTGGTGGAGAGGCTAAAGCACATGGGATCTCCAAGACCCAGAAATGGTTTGGGGAAATTCCACCCTGTTGGAGAGATTAAAATAATTAATATTTTTAATGGAGTTCCTAAGTCTAAACTTAGGAAAATTAAAATATTAATGGGTATTAATAAAAAACTGGGTGAGATTGTTCTAAATGACATGGATCAAGCCAAATCTAATCTTAGCCATTGATAAGAGATTTAATCTCGGCTGTTGAAGATTCAACAGAAAAAGTATAAGAGGAGGCTTGAGGGTTAGTTGGAGATACACCAAGATTGATCAGTCAGTTCAATTTTCTAGAGCGGGGTTGCTGAGAAAATTCGAACAAGTGATCAGAGTTGCAGCGAGGGGCAATGAGTGCATAGCAGAGAGGCAAAGATAGTGACGAAGGACCAACACAGAGATTGAGGAGGCTACGCAGAGCCAGCAGGAGCCACGCAAAGGGCCAAAGTGACTGTGCAAAGGCTACCAAGGCCTGCGTGGGTGACGCAGAAGGCCAGAGAGCCAGCGCAGAGCAGTAGAAGGTTGGCATGGGGGGTTTCAGAGTAAGGTAGAGGCCAGGAGGGCTGACGCAAAGCCTCAAAGAAGCGCTGGAGAGATTTTTGTGGAGCAGACTTGCCGAATATTTGCTTCTGAAGAGAGGTATTACTGCCAGATAGATATCTCTGTTGGGTGAGCCAATTTGGCACCCTAGTTGTACTCAAGAAAGCTGCTTAATCATAAAACCCTTAGAACTGCTGCACCTACTTTCCCAAGTTGGGGTTTTCTAGGGACGATTGTCCAAAAATAACGGTGTCCTTTATGTGTTTGTTTGTTATTTTCAGTTGATGATCTATAGATGATTGAGACTACATTTGTGTTTATTTTCAGTGTTTCTATGGTTAAATAACTTGTTAAGAAATAAACAAGTAGATGAAATAAACCAGATAATGCTGGAAGAATTTCTGACGTGTTAGACTTAGAAATTTGAATAGGGTATCAGAGCATTGCAGATCACAGGAGCACTGAAGGCACCAACTAAATAAAAAAATTTGCAGCAGAAACAACTGTCTCGAGAGATAGAGTTGTTCCTAAGCAAAAGGCAGCAGAGGAGGAGTGACGCAGAGGGCTTGTGTCATCATTTCGAGCCAGAGAGAGGGCCAGCGTAGAGGCAGAGAGAGGCAGAAGAGGCTCACGAAGAGCCACGTCATCCTACTCAGTCAGGTAGGCTTGACGCAGTTGGCCAAAGGAGCGATTCAGCCTTGCTGGGATTGCGCAGAGTAAGAGGTTCAGTTTCTTCAGCTGCTGGGGCCTAGGGAGTTGTGGGCAGATTGTGGATTGGGAAACTGGTGGGGTGTTGTTGTTGTCAAAGCAGAACAATACCTAATGGGACAAAACCAAGGTAGAGGGAACCACTGCCTTGAGGGATTTCTAGTTGAAGAAATCCAGATCCGTGTTGCAGGTGCATAGAGGATCGGAGAGGAGCAGTTCGACAGTTGGCAGGAGGATTTCCAGGAGGGAAATCGAGACTCAAAGGGAGTTTAGGAGAGAACTTCCAGAAGGGAAGTCAGAGACTTAGAGGGAGCTCTGACAGGTCCCTGATCAAGAGGGAGCTTGGATTAGATCACCCCCGACTACGAAGGAGTGACAATTGTGTTTTTCTATTTCATGTGTCATGCACTAGACCATGACTTACAACCGTAAGTCTAGGTGAAGGCCATGGATGGAAATGAAGGCACATGATAGACACAACATTCTTGTCTTCACTTGGGAAGAAAGAATGGGAGGATTGGGTAATCATCTAGTATCCGATACTCTTTGAGGATGTGTAGGGCATCCAAGACAAGAGTAGGCAAAGGACCGATACTCTGAGGTTTAGGAACCCAAGACAAGAATAGTCCTAGAAGGTCATATTCAGTGAACACTTGAGTGGGTATGTACCTTGAGAGACAATGACTAAGGTGTCTATAAGTCATGGTCTCGCCAACATTGTGCTCTGATGTATTGAGAGATAGCACTGTTAGTCAAGGCCTTGCTATGTGACAATGTTGGTTATAATGATGCTATATAGATGGATTACTAGTCCGACTCTTCTTATGAGATCTCTTTAGTGTTGAGAATAGCCATTTACCATTTAATGAATACCTCCCTAGTTAAGAGGGAGTGTTGAAGAAAATGTAACTAGGTTTGGTTTTCATTATGACTTGTAATTTTAATTTTATGTAGAAAAGAAACAAATAAATTTATTATTCCTTGCATCATTGGTTTCATGAGCAAGAAGTGTTTATAGGTCAAAGACTTCTTCTTGATGACTTGAAATAAATATTATAAAGAAGTCATAAAATTCAAGGTCTGCCCTCCTAAGCGATTGTCACTATCCCTTTGGCAGCTTGACTATGAAGAAGACTGTAATCTACTTACTGGGAATGTCGGCCTATTTCCAAGCACTCATGTTGGCTCATAGTGCAAGCAATAGTCACTATAAATAAGGAATGATCTCACCTCTAAACGAACATCATCTTCGGACATCTCTGATGAATATAGTGAAGAAGTGAGACGAAGAACTATCACCGCACCTAGAGGAATGGGTACAGGATATACTCTTGAGTTACATCTTTTCGATAACAAGTAACCTCAACAAAGATATATTGTTATAGGACAATTTATAAGTGACTTCAATTGTTGAACGAAATCTACAGTAAGCCGAGGTTGTGACTGTGACTAGAAAAGAAGGAAGCTGAGACTTAAACAGTACCGAGAACTGTGAAGAAGACCGAGACCTGTGCCTGGACAGTAAAGCAGGCAGAAGACCGAGAATCTCCTTAGACAGTGACAATCCAAAGGAGGAGACCTGTGACAATATAGTGAGAAGTAAGAACCTTGTCATTTGAAGAACGAAGACTGCATTGGGATAGTGACAACTGTGTTGGAGGTAATTTTGTATCTAGTGTTTTCAAGGGTCTTGGTATTCGTCAACAAATATATAAGAAGAGATTGAAGGGTTTTTCCTCTCAAGAGGAGAGATTTTTTCCCTGGCTTGGAGCCAACATCTTGTGTACTTGCATTTTGTTGATCTTCTAGTTTTGATAATTGTTTGATGATAAACAAACACACTAACATAAAAGAAGTTAACGAAAGGGAAAACATCACAAGTAGTTATCATAAAGTGAAGAATCATTAAAATACATTTTTTGCGCTATATTCTTCAACATGGTATCAGAGCTATGGTTAGTACAGGGCATAAAGAAGATCAACTCATCATTAGCATTTAAGTAACATTGATTCAGTTTGAAGGCTATCCTCAGTCTTGATTTCGTCTACATGGACCTTAAGGACCTTAAGCATGGGTTGGACCTTAAGGTATTAATGGCCCGACCATTAAATAATATTAGGTCATGTGTATGAGCACTGTGACCAAGTTCTGAAGGCATGGCTTGAGCATATTTGTTTGTTTGCCTTGAGGTTGGAATTCATGTGCCACGGGGCTTGAACTTTAGGGCTCATAGGAGCCAGGATGCTTGCGTCTCGAAAGCCATGTGATCAAGTGTTATGAATAAACGCGTGAATAAAGGAGATTGATGCAGTTGATGGTCGCAAGGCTTCTCCACCGTTGGATGACCCCGGAGGTTGGTACCCCCGAAGTGTTAAAGGGAGTCGTGAGAAGGAACCCTCAAGATTTAATTGTTGGGGTGAGGTGACGTGTGCGCACGGTTGGCTGGAGTCATGTGCAAGGTTGCATACGCCAAGTTAGCTGCATTTTGGGCAAACGACAAATCAAACCCCAAATCACCATTTGACTTATAATAAGAATAACATGATTTACGAGGAGTCGAGAGCCTGGTGGGGCCCATGGCCAATGTGGTGCGTGTCATAGGAGGGTGACGTGGTGCCCTTGTGGTGTGCCACGTAGCACCTTGATTCAACATTTTTGACAGGTCCAAGAGGGCTCAAATCATGTGGCACATGGTGCTCATGGAGGAGGCCATGTGGAGGGTAACGTCACCCCACCGAAAAGGGTCATTGATGCACCCCAAAGCCTTATCCCCGACGATTTTTGGTGGAGTTAGTTGCAATCCCAATCAGGATTTAATTCCTGGGGTGACGTGGCCATGGAGAGGCTACGTCCGCCCACCCCATTTATATTGTCTATGTTATACATTGAGCCTTGTGAAACATAAAAGGGGTAAAACATGACACGGTCATGAACGAGTCGACAGCTGGGGTAGTGTTGCCATGTGGCGAAGAGGTTGATGAGTTGGGTAGGCATGTGGGCGCCACGTGGCAGTCCAAAGTGATGTGGCACTATCTGAGAGGCCAGACTTTAATTGACCATATCTTTTGATCTGGGAGTTAGATCGAGGCAATATTGTTTGGAAGCGACGAGACGAACGCAATGATGTCATCCATTTTAAGTTTTGAGGAAATCGAAAGAGATTGAAAAATTTAGACCCCATTTCCAAAAATGTACTTTGGAGGTTAGTCAACATAGTAACTGCCTCCTTTTACCTTAGTAGGGGCTAGGGATAGTAAGGGGTATGTTGCAAAGGACGAAGTTGATCAAGACAATCCAAGCATCTTCTCTATCTCTCTATTTGACCTCGCGTGTGTGGATTCTCTCTCTTTTTGTGATCTCCCATGTGTGGAAGACAAGCCAAGTTTCTGGGCATATCACTAGGCAACATGCCGAGATTTTCTGGGTGCAGAAGAAGGCCAAAATTTTGGCCCTAGCAGAGCAGACAATGCTGAGTCTATTGGGAAGCAATTTGATTTGACAAAAAGACAGTTTGACCAGAGCTTTGTTGCTGGTTTGTTTGACTTTATTTTTTCACAGGAAATATTAGATGTATCTCTTGTTGAGTTGAATAATTTCTCTAAGGAAAAGATAGTTGGGTTTTCCCCCCAAGTGGTTTTTACCAGGGTAATTCTTGTGTTGTCTTTGTGTATCATTGTCTCATTGTGATCTCTATTGTCCTACTGCTTTTCATGGTTGAATTTATGAAGTATAATTGCTTAATGATTAGCTAGAAGTGCTAAATGTTGATTTGGGGTAGCATCGGATGTGCTCTAAGCCTCAAATTTTGCAGGGAAGCTTGGGCGCAGGTATTCCAAAGAACCCAGAAAGCGTTTTGGGAAATTCCACCCAGAACTAATTTTATTAAAATAATTAATATTTTTAAGGGGGTTCCTAAGTCTAAACTTAGGAAAATTAAAATATTAATGGGTATTAATCTAATCAGGGGTGAAACTTCTAGAAAAAGCCACGGATCAAGCCCAAATGATTTGAGCCTTCGATTAAGATGTAATCTAGGCTATTGGTTGTCCAACAGGAAGATATAACAAGGAGCTTGAGGGTCATTTGAAAAACACACAGAGAGATAGAGAAAATCGATTTTCTGAAGTGAGAAGTTCTTAGGAGGAAAAATCGATTGAGGAAATCTATAACAGTTGAAGGGCAGGGATAACAACTTCGGGAGAGAGAGATTATCAGCTGGAGATACATCAGCAGAGAGAGGTAGTAAGTGATCCAAAAGCCTTGACGCAGAGGCTAACGTAGGGCCAGAAGGGCCACGCAGAAGTGACGTAGAGGCAGAGAGAGAAAGTTGAAAATCAGAGCAGAGGGTCAGTTTCAGCGGCTGGAAGCCGGGGTGTGAGACCAAAAGGCTGAGAACAATGAATCTGGGCTACTGATCGATTCCCCAGTTGGGTGACACAGTGCCAGAAAGGGTTGGCGCTGGGACAACATAGAGGCAACACAGAGCTAGCACAGTCCCTGCCAGGGGCATCTCATCTAGCAGTTGGAACAACCGGGACATTTCTCAGTGATTGTGTGAGGTAAGCTGACAAATCTTTTGCTAGTATTTCTCTCTGTAACTGAATAACCTTGTGAGGTATTCAGTGTTGTATTCAGAATTTGCTAATGCTTAATAATAATAAACCCTCAGAGCTTTTGCACCGGTTTTCTCACATTGGGTTTTTCCAAGGATTATTTGTCCAAAAATAACTATGTCCTATGTGTTGTATTTTTCTTTCTTGCTCAGTATTTTGTTTCCGCATATATGTTAATTAAGTGAAGGCTGCAGATGTATTTGCTTCAATATTTACCGTAGAACACGGTAAATAACTTGCATGAATTAACAAGTAGGAGAAGTAACATCAGTTTGCTGCAGTAGGGATTCCGGCTTAGGTCAACAAGAAAATATGCAGGCATGAGAAGAGAATCAATGGAACTGTACATGTTTTCTGTACACTTATTTATATTGTTGCATGTAAAGTATAAAATTGTGAGGGGAGTGATTAAAGTTAACCAAATCTCCAATAAAACACAACAAAGTTAGTGAGTTTCAAGTTGGACAGAGTTATCCATAGAGAGGTGAGGATAAAATACAACAGTGTACTAAGTACAAAATAGTATATTTATGATACGTGTTCAGACATGTTCACTACACTAAATCTCATTTTATTGTATATGATATGATCACACCAATTTCGATGGCGCTCAAATAAAGTATTCATTCTACATGTCAGGAACTTCTTTCTATCTGTCAGAGCTGATTTCCGCTCACTGAAGTAAATTTATGGGTATTGATTTTGGTTTAAACTGTTTTGTTTTGAGGACAGCATTGCTTTCATCTGTGGGAAGCTTCTTCTTGCTTCTATAAGCAGGTTTCACTCTTTCAAAATGATTGTTTTGCATGTGGGCAATTTTGGGCCTTGAAAGGAAGGTTGCCAGAACTGATTTTCATGAACAACAATTGGCCCAAACTTTCTTTTGGTGTAGAAACTGGTCAAATACAGATCTAAAATCAATTAATGAAAATTGATAATTCGCAAGAATTTACTTTTGTATACAGATTATATTCTCTGGATGAGAAACATGCCTAGTTTCACAATTTACAGAATTCTGAAAAGAAAGATTTGTCCACGTGCAAAGCACACGATGATAAACTGTCTATGTTTGTGTTTTTTCCAAATAATAAACTCTGTTTGGTGATAATAGTCTACTAGAACAGAAAGCTAGATATGTTCCCTGACATTTAATATTTTAAAATGCCACTTTTTCCTTTTGGTTGAATTGTGATAATAATTAATTAATTTGCAGTGTGCCATGCTATTTTCCACGCCTTCATCATTCTTTACTCTATGTTTGCTAATGTGTTCTTTCATCCTTTAAGGTATGCGTGGGCTTTATAATGGAATTCAAGATTTTAGGAAAGTACATAGCTGATGTGCTTTTTCGACATATACAGTTGTACTCATGTTACTCATTGCTTAGCTTATCGTGTCTGTCTTGGTTGACAGGTTTTGGATGCTTTTGCATCCTGGCTAAGACTGAGCCATGGGTGAGTGATTGATTACTTGGTTTTTGAGATGCTGTTTTAATTTTATTTAGCATATTAGCGATTTATAATTCCATTAATAAAAATAATGCATACATATTGGTGAAGGTGGCTAAGAGAGGCATGCTTGTTTTTGGTCAGGATACCAGCTGCCACCCTTGCTTCTCATTCGTTGGTCCTTGCAGCTATTTCTGGTTTGAACTCAGAGCAACTTTTTGATGCAGCAGTGAATGGTATGCCACCAACTACTTTATTGAGAAAATTTTTATTTGTTATTCATTCGATGCTAGGAAGGAATATTTGTAAACAATGAGCTTATTCAATTTTGATGTCTTGCTGTGTCGATAGTTGACTCTGGGCTGTTGCAACATTTATATTTTAAAATTTCTAGAAATATGTTTAGCAATTAAGATTGCTAGTTTAATTATTGGTTTGTGGTTGGTTTGTTTTGTCCACTGCTCCAACCTTGAATTTTTTTGCATGGACAGCAAATATTCGGTGATCTTAGCTGCTTCCTTTATGCTAAATGAAACTGTTCATTAATTCTTCAATTTGTCTTTGCAATTTTTGTGCTACCATTATATCTGTCATTTCAAATCTTATCAAGTGCAGTTACGTATGGTGAGTAATAGCAATATCTAAGGTGATGGCTGAAGTCTTCACATCAGATATTTCTTCATCCTTTATTTCTCATAGTGCATTTTGGTTGAATATTAGTAGAATTGCGAGCTTTGTGGCAACATATTTGACTGTTCACCTGGATGATAAAATTTTTGTCTTCATGCAGCCATTTGTGAATTGATTCGTTACACAGTGTATGGAAGTCCTGGTGGCCTTGCAGGGCAAATGCCACTGGTTCAGGTTCTTGTGCCCCAAGTCATGGGACTCAGGAGTCGTTTTTCGGCTTCATTAAAGGTATGTTTGTTTTTTTATATGATCTTCTGCAAGGGGGAATTCAATTTGCATTTTTCCAGTTAATGCTTAACAGAACATTCAGAATCAGATATATATGTGGCATGTGTCTCTATATATATATTATTTTTTCCCCTTTTGGCTGTCATGTGTGTTGGTTATGCTCATGTTACATATGCAATAGAAAGAAAGAGAGTCATATAACATATTTCATCTGGGAAAATATGATTCTTGTAATTTCTCTTCCTGGAATAGCATTGTAATTTCTTATATACCATGGTAATGAGATTCTACTTGGTGCATGTTGAACATGGATTCACCCAAAGGTACAAATTATAGTAATGCCAATGAAATAGAGTAAATATTTCGAGTCTGTATAGCGTTGAAAATGCAATTTTAATAATGGGTGCATTAGGACTTAGGGTTGCTGACAAGTGGTATCTAGTTAGGTTGTTGGATTGGATAGCCTTGTATATATATATATATGTATATATAGATACACAATCTTAGACCATCTAAACCACCATCACTTTGGGTTTTTATCCCTTTAGTTCTCTTTCTACAGTTTAACTTAATATTTCCTTACAATTAAATGAGAAGAAATTTGTCTTTTAGTAATCTGAGGACTAACAATCAGATTAGCTACTGGTTGAGCATAAGCATAAGCATTTTCTATCTCAATCAAGCTTAAACATGCATGTTTTCGATTTATTTAATTCTTTGATGAGTAACATAAAAAACTGCGATGGGAATAATCATGAGTTAATTTTTCTTTTTCCTATCATTAGCCTGATATTTTAGGAAATTATAATTGTTTGATATATATATATTATATATATATATATATAATATATACAGCTTGAGTGTGCCTAATGGTTAAGAGCATGTGTTTCTTCTTAAGAGGTACAGGTTCAAATACCAAGGGGGGTAGGGTATGTATGCTTCGCAGACTTAGCAGTCAATTGCTGCGCAGAGGTGGCTCCTTGTCCCACAAGCAAGGGGGGTTCACACCAATTTGGTGTCTGGCTTGGCCGTTGACCTAAAAATGGATATTATTGTAATATATATGTTTGGGGTTCTCGCATACACAATTGGTGTCTGGCTTGGCTGTGACTTAAAAATGGATATTATTGTATTATATATTATAATATATATATATATATATAGGTAAAATGGTTTTTCATAAGAAATATTAGTTTCTTAGTTGACATAGTGACTCAAAACTTTGTAACCGTTAATCCATGATATTGCAGTTGACTGTTGTCTAGTCCCTAGTTAAAGATCCTAATACTGATGCTTACTTTCTTAGTATGTACTATGTACATTGTTGGAATATTCATTATGGTTGTATAAAAGCTGCAGATTTAATAAAGCTGATATATATCCTCTTTTACCTACAATTCTAGTTGTTCCATGCCTATATAATTTATATCACTTCTTTGAAAGATTCATAACAAGAAAAGCATAAAGCTTGATTGTGCAGTGCTGTTCTAATCCAATCGAAGTTACAAGAATTGACTAGGAGAATCATTCTACTGTCTCGAGAGTGAGAGTTGACTGCAAATTGGGAAAGCTTGGGAGTTGACTTGGAGAAAAACACTCTCTTTCAGAAGAGAAAGATGTTTCTTTTTATTTGAAAGTTTACAATATGCAATTTTTTTTAATGAGTTAAATTTGCAATATCGCAAAATTTCAAAATACATCTTCCCAATCAACACAAGTTCGAACTATTATCGGTTTCAATCTGTGCCATGAGGGAAACCAGATCCGTTTACCGATAATTTAATAACATCAAAGTTAAGTGTCTACGGCTGAAAAGAACAATTGCTATCATAAATTGAATTACACAAAGAAACAAAATATCTAAATCACGGCATATCATGTGATCAAGAGTTTGAAGAGGTCATTGGAGTAGGGTCATGAGCATTTGCACTAGCCGGAGCAAAAAGGCTTGAGCTCACATTCAAGGATGACTTTCCATGTGAGCCAAACGAGCATCCAAGGTAGCCAAACATGAACGATGGTGTCACTGCACTCGCTTAATCTTGTTCAAGGAAGAGATGATGTCATTCCGCTCTAAATGCTTCTCTTTCAAGATCTGCCCAAAAGAGTTTTCATCTGCCAATGGAGGGTGATGGAGTTTAGATACTGGCTCCTTCTTCCCCTAGCATGATTAGGGTCAGGAACCCAATTGGCTACTTCCTCCAGGATTTCAGAGTCGGAGTATGCTTGACAATCATTAGTGGTGAGGGTTTCAAGTTGGAAAATTTTAGTAGGAGTACCAGAGAGAATGATGGTTGCGACTTCCTGGGCTTGGCTCTCTGCTGCAACTAGCCTTGTTGGCCTCTACCCCCATCTTCCCTGCGGTGGGACGTGCGTTGCCAAAGCATTCTACACCAATAAGGACAAGACCAAACAAGACAAATATCGATGACAAACCCAAACATAGGAGAGTGAAACTAAACAGACCAAACCTAAAGAAAGTCCTGGAGAAGTAGAGAAAATGGGACAGGCCAAGCTGGAAAGAAAAGAAAGGCCACAACACCAGGGACACAGGTGGACTCCTCCAGGCGCGGGCACCCTCACACCAAGAAGCTCCAAAGAGCGGGTTGCATTGAATCCCCACAAAATTTAAAAGAACAACACTCGAATTAAGCCATACGAACTCATAATCATAACAGTAAAAAGTATGGATATAGAGAAAATCCAGGAACTTGCTACCACTGCCATGCTTTGCTAGAGCCACGAAATTCTTAGACTTTGCGTGCAGGGTAGTGCCACCAGCTTCGACCACCTTCACCCCCATTGAATTCCACAATGCCATGTGGCATGAAGTCTCAGTGTGCCCAGGTTCTATCTCTGGTTTTGAATCTATCATCACACATAAGTAGTTGGTCCTTCGAGACACAGAGGCCGAATAAACTATCATGCAAGCCTAGGTCACTGCGGCTTCATTTTTTTGGGCAAGCGACCCAATGTCAAGAAAACGCTGAGAGTCATGCCATGACTTTGCAAACTTTCTCCCAAGCACATGCCTAACACTACGAGACAATTGAAATAATAATCACACTAGTGGCGGGGAAGGAGGCCAAACATACCATAAATTTTGACAATCAAGGTCGTAGTTACTAGGACAATTAGACATAAGGAGGCTGATCATCGTAGAGAATGAGGAATAAAGATTCCCATGTGTATGCATGGGGTGGGTTGGCCATGCCATCTCCCCTCTTAAACGTTGTGGGAGGCAGCCCCCCCCAGCCTCCTTTGCCACGTCGCTCCTCACCCCAATCAGGGGGTTCATATGCAAAATTTCAATAATGTTTTTTGTGAAAAAATGCATGTGCTACTAAAATTTGCAAAACATTATGGATTCTGGTCAGTTGACATCTTTGTTGTAAAGTTAGGTCTAAAAAGCAAGCAAATGAGTGTTTGTTTTTCTTCATTTTCAATAGACATTCCACTGAGCTTGACTCATGAAACTCATGAGTAACACTTTCCAAGTCAACTTGTCTCATGGTTGACTTGTTAGTGTGAGTGCGAGTCATACTTGTGTGTGTGACTTGGGGCCAGCTCAAACACAAAGCGGTTGACTTGGCTAGGTTTTCTTAGAAGAAGAGTGTTGATCTTGGGAGTTGACTTGGACTCAAGAGTTTTGTATTATTTAATCTAATGCTAATTTGAATGAGGGATCATCAACATATGAACAAATCAATATGCTTTGGAATATCTCAATAAAACACATCTTATTCATTTGCTTTAACCACATTGATAATTAATGGTAAGGCAACACAATTGACTTTTGTGGAAGATGGCACTAGCCTCCTTCATTGGTTAGCAATAATTGGAAATTTTATGCCAAACACTATGTGGCTTATGATCTAGGTACTTCACCTCTATCATCTAGTGCTTTGTCATCACTGCTTTATGGTCTATATCATAGATTAAAACATTGCTGATTTCTTGGAAAAATTGCTATTGTGAGTTTTTTGAGTTTTTGGAATACTTGAAAGTTGACGTTGAAAAATTTTCCATGTGGAAAAAATCAAGTATGCAAGGTGGAATACACAAAAATTCCTATTTTCACCCACTTATTTTGTGATATGGAGCAAGTCTTCCAACAACTTCCAGAGGGGCAATTATGGATTTTTATTGCCATCAACAAATCTTCCATGAATTGGGAGTGATTTTCATTGGTTGTTTTCATATTCCCAGGTACGGTAAAAATGTCCTATTCTCTTGAAGTTATTTTTTGTTAGTGGATTTATGCAAAAGGTTTGTAGTGTGCATAAAGATAATTATATATGTCCGAGGGATGACCACAAAATTAGGTCATTGGGATTGAAGAGTACAACAAGTATGAATACAATGCAGGAGTGCAAACACTACTGCTAGAAACATAAAAAATAATATAAAGAAAGAAACCTACATAGTAATAACATCAAAACATATTTATAAATGTATAAACTACGACAAAGGTACGATGTTACAAAATACTAAGTGAGTTTGGACAAATCAAGAATCTGTGAAGAGAAAAAGAGTGATGGAGAGAGAGACTTGATGATGAGGCTGATGATGTCAAGGTTTCTTGAGTCTGAAGGTTGAGGGTTGGGGAGTGGGGGGTGAACATGGCACTTGTTCACATTCGGAGTCAGAGCCCATCTGTATGATTGAAGTGGGAATGTACGAGTGGGGAATACTCCTAGCATTCAAGGTTGAAAGAAGGAAACTCCAAATGGATCTTTGGTTGCTCGTTTGGGTCGGGAGGTAGTTTGATGGGCGAGATGCACTATTATGAATATAAATAACTAATAATTAACAGTAATAATGACTAGTATACTGAAGAGGCATGTCTCAAGGACATGACCATTCATGAAAGGGAACTTGCCCAATGCCTTGGTATAAGTGGGCCCTCATTTGTAATCATCTGATATCTGATATCTCTTGTACATTTGACATTCTTATAAATATATTATTTGTCCTATAATGGATACTTACATATTAAGATATTCTAAATATTTCTGCTGTGTATATGAACCATGTTCATTTCATTGGTGTCAAAGCTATTCGACCCTTTGGCTGCTCAACTGTTGCACAAAGCCAGTCTGATCTGGCCTTTGGCCATCTACTCTTCGACAAATTCGTTTCCGTTGCAATTGAGGCTTTTAGCCACAAAAAGTTTGTTTGGAGGTTCTCCATTTCGCTATCAAGGCTTTTGGCCATTAAAAGAAAAGGGAATATATATATATATATATATTAATATATATATTAGAAAAAATAAAAACCAACAAACAAACAACAAATTTAAAAAATAAGTTTTTCCTCTTAAGTATGAAAAATAAGTTTTTGACATTTTCGTACAAAAAGAAAAAAATAACACTACAACCTACAGGTTGTTACATTGAAGCCAGATTCAATAACACTAGAAGACTTAAAGATATCTCAAAAATAAATTTTCAAGAAAACCAAAAGGCAATGCAAAATATACAGAAGGAAGTTGAAAAGATTATCATAGAAAAAAATGAAGAGGTTACTCGCCTCAAGGGCCACAACGAGAAATTACTGACACAAATTAAGAAGTTAAAAAAGAACAAGAAGTTGTTGGAAAATGAAGTACAACAGTTTATCGAGGAGGAATCATCAAAATCTTTAGATGTTCTAGTCGAAGAGAAAGGAACAAATACCGATCCATTCAATATCACAACTCAAGAAAATGACAAACCAGTTTAAGTAAAGACATTCAGATGTTGTAGTTTAGAATCCAGACGATGAAAATTCCAAGTGAAGATTGTGCAATAAGCTCAACAACATTAGTACTTGAAGGAAATCAGGAAATTGCCAGACACAACATAAGGGAAAATCAAATCACAAAAACTCCTTATTGACATCCTAATCACAAGAGCAGACATCTCCCATAAGTCTTGAAAATAGTGTAGCTTGGGAGGTACTCCCACAAGTATTGGGTGCTTGACCTGTGTGGAGAAACCCCACTTTGTGAGCAAAGTCCCCAGGCCCCTGGGGGTTTTGGACCCAAAGTTGTGGGCTTAGAACCCAAAAATATTGATTCTTTATTCTAATTGTTGTGGAGGACACCTTTAATGAACTAAAGAGGCTCCCAAGGCAACACTATAGAGCTATATATATTGGAGATCGTTTCATCCATCATGGCAATTCATCCTTGTGAAGAACAAGAAGTCTAGAAGAGTGTCACAGATCTCCAAGAAGAGGACAAGTGAAGCTTTTCTGTCTCAAGAAGAAGGATAAAGAAGAGGTCAAGTGTTCTGTCTGCTGGGCGTGGAGGATAGGCTGCCAAGACAAGGTTCTGTCTGCTGTTTAAAGGAGGAATATCTGGCCAAGATCTCCATTTTGTTGACTAGAGAGGGTTGCAGCCATAGGCAGTGCTGAAAGGCCTCAGATCATCAAGCAGAAGCAGGCCCAAAGGCCTCAATGTGCTGGACAGAAATTTGAAATAAGGCCACAGCCTGTCTGAGTTAGGCTGCAGACAGAGAAGGGGGGGGGGGCAAGAGGCTTCAGACCCCTGAGGAGCAGGGCTGACGTGCCTCAGGACCTTGGAGAGGCCAGTGTAGTCAATTTGAGATGCTGTTCTGCTGTAAGGTGATTGCTGAGCATGTATTGTGAAGTTGTTCATGATGGAGTATGAAACAGCAAGTGTTAAGCTGGTGTAAAGTACAGTTGATTGAAGGACATATCTACTGTGAGCAGCTGTGTATACAGAGCAATTAAAGGATTTATTCCCTGTGAGTTGAGGAGGTAAAGGACAGCCAAGACAGAGGACTAATGGAGCTGATCTTCTGTGGACAACAGGTCTGAAAGGGCTGATTGAAAAGGGAACTCAATCAGCAAGTTGTGAGTTTTGTCTTTGATTTGTTGGGCAGATTGAAGGTCTAATGGAGTTGGCCTCAGGCCCTATTGTACCCTAGTTTGTATCAGGTTCTATAAAGGGCCATGATCATTGGTAGGGAGCCCTATGATTGTTTATTTAAGGACTAATAAAACAAGTTTTGTACTTTATTGTTTCACTGCTGTTATATTTTCGCTGTGCAAAGTTGTTTTGGTTGAACACTTCTAGTGTGTTTGTGTGCTAAGTCTAGCGGCCATAGGCCAGACCTAGGGTGTAAGGAATTTCAACATAAGTCACATAAAGTCCCACATAGATAATCACCCTCACAACCAACTATCATTGAGTTCAGACACAATTAAATGCCAGATTAACTCATTCTGTCCCAACTCCAAAGGCTGGTTATTATCTAATGTTAACACCTAATAGATACAATGAGATGGCTGTTAGACGGTAGACCATGCCAACTATATAACAAATGCAATTTGATGTATCATTTTGGGTAACAGGTTGTAGTATTTGACTCTGATTTTACTGACTTGTGGGTTGCTTCCCCTGTTTGGCATGAAGCTTACTCTTTTCAGCTATCTTATTATGTTGCTTTTCCTCAAGGTGTTGCTTGGTATCTCGTTTTAGTAATTATGATGATGTATGTACTATGTATATTCAGTAAATTCCTTCATCTTTGCAAGCTAACCTCTTGGAATCTAAGGAACTCATCCAAACGTTTTGCAATCTAAGGAACTCATCTAGAAAAGTATTGACTCTGCTTAATTTGATCCTGTTATATGGTGCTAGTTATTGTGCTCATCACTTTTCCTCACAAACTTGCTACAGCACATGGCTTTTAATTTAGTTGCATGTGATGCTTTTCTCTGCCTTTTAATCACAAACAAATTATACTTTTGTATTCATCCACTTAGTATATTTCTATCCACTTTGTTTGTTACTTTGTATTCTAATATTGTGAAGGCCACTTAATGTTTCATAACACTAACTGAAGTCCAGATGACCGGTCATTTACATGCCTTCTGTATTTTGATAAGAAAAAAGTCCTTTCGGTCATGTTTAATGATTGCTGTATTATTAATGTGAGTTTTACACAGATTTGCAAAGGAAATCTTTATGCTGTGTCGCTTACTATTCATCATCTGTATCACTGCAGGTTGCTCTCACGGAAAAAGAAGGTAATCAAGGAGGAGAATCTGGAATAGATCAAGCTTATATGGAGGTCTGCTTTTACCATAGTTTTATGCATTCCTAAAGCGAATTATCCTTGTTTCAAAAGCATACAAAGCACAACTAATCAATTGGCGTGGTATTGTGGGTTTTGTTGATAATTGGCACAAATTGTGATCCCTATACTGCAGGTGACATCTAATATGGTATTTGAAGTGTTATGTTTATAGAGTGTCTAATTGTCAGCTTCTCCATTTAATGTTGTGTATGGGGTTGACCTTAGCTATCTTGTTGTTGTGATTGGATGTTAAAATTATAGACATAGTTTTGGGGTTTCTTCTTGAGTTGCTTATAGTTAATGTTCGTCATCATCTTCATCTTTTTCATTGTATTGTCATTATGAATGATGTTGTCATATGATGGAAATATTTTAAACTTGAGAATAAAATTAGTTCAATGGTACACACTCACATCACATGTTGATTTGGGTAGCATCGAATGTGCTATAGCCACGAAAATTGGCCGAGAGGCTAAAGCACATGAGATCTCCAATACCTAGAAATGGTTTGGGCAAAATCTAACCAGTTTGGAAAATATTAAAATAATTAATATTTTTAATGGAGTCCCTAGTCTAAACTTAGGGAAAATAAAATATTAATGTGAATTAACATAAAACTTAGTTTGAATGGTCCAAAAGTCATGGATCAATCCAGATCTAATTTTCACCGTTGATTAGGGACTTAATCTCGAGTGTTGAATTGTCAATGAGAAAAGTATAAGAGGAGGCTTGAGGGTCACTTGGAGAACACACCGAGTTGATCAAGAATTTGATTTTCTGGGGCAGGGCTTGCTGAGGAAATTGAAGGAGTGATCAGAGTTGCAACTGAGGGGCAGTGAATGCAATAGCAGAGAGGCAGAGATAGTACCAGGAGCGTCAACGCAGAAGCCGGGAGAGGGTTGACGCACAGCCAGCTAGAAGCCACGAAGAAGCAGCCAGAGGCCACGCAGAGGTAGCCAAGAGTTGCACAGAGCCTGAGGAGGGCCAGCGTGGGAGATGCAGAGGCTCCATACGTTGACACAGAGCCTAGAAACGCTGACGCTGGGCCAGAGATGCTGACGCTAGGCCAGAAAGGCTGATGCAGACCCTAGAGGTTGAAGTTGGGAGATTTCGTAGGGCAAATTGGGGCTGATATATGTCTCCGACTGAGAGGTACTATTGCCGAGGGCATTCTTTGTTTGGTGAGCCATTTCTGGCACCCAGATTATATTATGAAACTGCTTAATAATAAAATCCTCAGATAGTTGCATCGGTTTTCCGGCATTGGGTTTTTCTGGGGACATTAGTCCAAAAATAACGGTGTCACTTGTGTGCTTGTTTTTCCTTCAGTTGATGATCTGTATGCGTTGAGCATTTACTTGTATTTATTTTCAGTATTTACATGGTAAATAACTTGTTAATTAATAGAACAAGTAGGAAGAAATAAATCAAAAAGTACATGAAGGATTTCTAACAATTAGACTTAGAAATTCGAACATCACATGCATTGATTGAAAGTCACTAAAACTTAGAATGATGTTATAAACTGGGGCACTCTGGCACAACATGATTGCTTAAAAAACATCAATGAAGAGATTAGCATGAAATATAGACATAGCCTTGGGGAATAATCTTGGAAATGTAAAACATCTGTGCATAGGCTTATAAGGACAAGGAATCAATGAGTGGTATCAATAGGGAGTATAAATGCTTTTTAATTACTTGATAGTTAGCAAGTTAGCGCCCTTTATTCACAACTCTTGAACACCTATATGTATTAGAAGTACCATGAACATCTTAAGAATGCATTCTTATTAAACGATACTATAAATATGGAATGAAATCTAACTATTTCATTTGATGGAGTTTTTACTAATATAGGTTGTTTATTCTACTATTGCCAATTAGGGTCAAGTGATGTTATATTAGTTTTCATTTACACAACTTTATGATAAAATTATCGATTGGGGGCAAATTGTAATGTGGAGTGTTACCATACTTTTAGTAGGGAAACTGCATAGCTTTTGACCACGCCATTTGTAAGCCCAAATATATGCAAGTAATAGCCCTATAAGGCCATGTGGGTGAGTTTGTGAAAGTGAATCCTAGATTCTCAGTGGTGGATGGTCATGGCTGGTCTTTTTAGCTTCATTTTCATGGTTCTTGGTTTCATGGCATTGTTGACATCCCTGTTGAGAAAAAGGGTCCCAAGGAAGTGTTTCATAGAGATTTTGCCTTTTTGCCTAGGAAAACACGTTATAACACCTTTTTAGTAAATGACTTTATTAGTTATTAAAATGACTTAGTCACTTTATGAGGTACTTTAATACCATGTAGTTTATATTATTAAAGTCACTTTATGTTTTTTAAGTGTCCTTATGAGAAAAAGTACATGGTACCTTATATTATTCAAGTTACTTTATGTTCATAAAGTAACTTTATGAGAAAAAGGTACAAAGTACAACTTAAAGTTATAAAGTGATCAGGGAAGTCATTAATGAGGGGGGACACATAAAAAGGGGGGTCAAGTTAGGAAAAGATCTCCACCATTGATCTAGAGGGCTGATATTAGATCTCAGCCCTAGATCAAAACGGTTAGGGTTTCTCCTCATTATGCTAGACTAAAAATGGAAAAAGGAAAGAAGAGGTTATTCATTCTTCAAGTGTATAGTTGGAGAAGAGGAGAGGAGAAGAGGAGGCTGAGATAGCTTCAAGAGGAGGCTGGGATAACTTCTAGAGGAAGAGGCTGTGATAGCTTTAGCTGAGAAGAAGAGGAGAGGTGAAGAGGAGGAGGGAGGCTGAGATAGCCTCTACTGGAGGAGAGAATCTACAACAAGTAGAAGGAGATCGGGCCTGAGATTTAAGGCTTGAAGAGCAGAAGGCATCCCAAGAAACTAGCCCAAGTTTTAAGTTAGGAAATTAGTATGCAGACCGAGAAGGTTCAGCTAGAAGAGAGGCTCGAATATTGAAAGAGTATAGCAGATTTCAAATGCTGATTTCAAGGTTGTTTCAACGTGTTTCCAAGGAGAGCAAGTACACATCCCAAGGCTGGAAAATAGACAAGCATAGGCCCAAGTTTCAAGGTAGTGCTGTAGCTCGTATTTCAAGGAGAAAGAAGTCATTTCCAATGCTGAAATCGAGGAAAATTCAACATAGCTTTTGAGGTAAATCTCAACGAATTTCTTGAGTGAACTTGTCAGAAAAGCAACCCGAAATTTGAGGAGAAATTTCTGGGTTGACTGAGGCAAAGATCGCAAGCACAGTTTCTGAGGGAATTTAATGTTGTGCGTTGACCCAAATTTAGAGGGACAAGGGTTGACCTGTAGAACGAGATTCAAGGGAGGAATATGCTGAAAAATGGTTTGATTTTTTGAGAGGAGAAAGTCTGACCAATGTCACAGGGTTTGCTGAATTTGAACTTTGAGGTTCAAAATTTGGTGAACCTCAAAAATATCTTTGGGTTCGGATAAAGTTTGATTAAGTTCGGTTCGTGTTTGATTTTCTGTTTGCCTTATTTTGCATTGCAAGGTTCGCAATATTTCAATTTTGGAGTTTCAATTTCAATTTTCGAGTTCCAATCTTTCTTAGAATTTTAAACGGCTTGTTTAAGTTCAAATTTAAGTTGCACCATTAACTTGGTTTGGGTCATCAAGCGTGCAGATGAAAATGTGCACAAACATCTAGGGCCATCGTGCAAACTCCGACAGTTTCAGAAGCCATCGAGCAGTTGTCCAGACTCCAGATAACGCAGGCTATGATAAGAGAGACTTCAATGTATTGACCTTCGACAATTTGTACATAAAATATACTATCGACGAAACTGCAATCGCACAGAGACGCAACTGCAATCTCACATGGAGGAATGACACTTAAACTTTGGTAGGTTATGCACTTGCGAAGAGAGTGACGCTTTGGTAGGTTAGGTAAGAGGCTTTTAACTTTTTTTTTTTAAATTTGAATAAGATTCAAATAGTTTAATTTTTGCTTTTAGATACACATTGTATTATACATATTAAAAAATAATATATTAATAATAAAGAATTATATATTAAAATGTAATTAAATTCTATTTGAATATCTTATATCACTAAAATGTTTTATAAATAATTTACTTTATATACATATTATTTTATATATATTAAAAATTAATTATTTTATAATGTATTAAAAAGTAATATATTAATATTATAATGAGATATATAAAGTTCAATTAAATTTTATCCTAAATATAATGATGTTTATACTTATATAAAGGGACAACTTTATTTGTATTTATAAGCATAAAAAATTTAATATGTAAGTATTATATTGAGTTATATTATATATATATATATATTTGAATTTAATGGCGAACCTCATTCAAAAATTCGAATTCGAATCGAACTTAATTGTGTCGAACTCGAACTCGAATTCGAACCATGTGACATTGACTCTGATTGTGGCATGATTTTCCAGGAAGTCAACATTCAACAGTGGCTCGAACCTCAAGGGAGCGATAAGTGCCACTGTGATGTAATTAATGCTGTGTAATTTCTGAGGTTAAAAGCAATAAAATCCTCTTAGACTGGTTTTCCCCTTGTGGGTTTTTCTAGGGCTAGAGATTGACCGAAAACATAGTTTTCATTTATGTGTGCATGCTTGTTATGTAAAAAATTAGTTAGTATTTAAATTTAGGTTTATTATTTAATTTTAGGTTAAATTAGATGAAAGGGCACGATCATAAGATCATGCCCTTTCCCCAAAGGGTGCCCATGGCAATATATAAGCCAGGAAACCCCATTGTAAATAACATCATTTGTCAATTCAACTTTTTAATAAAATATTTATCCATATATTTCTACGTATCAGAAGTTTTTTGTTTCATCTGGTATCAGAGCCAACACGAGACTGGTGACACCCACAAATTCTGCTGGCCATCAGGCCCTACGAGTTTTTCATAAAATAACAGTGCGTGTAGGCTATTCGTGCTCTGCCTGGAGTGTGGTTGTTATAGGCTTTGCGGCTAAACAACAGCCAAGCGCAAGTTTTTTTGCAGGACGTACAACTAACCACATACGAACAATTTCACACCAGCGAACCACGCCGCAACATCGAGAGGTGATACGCTAGGTGATAAATCGAACCATCAGCGGAGGACTTCTGCCCGTGACCATTTGCGTTGACCTACGGTGGGCTCTGCGGTGATATCCGCACAAAGGTCGACAGTCGTGCGGTCAACAATAACGTGACTTTAATTAACGTCACTATTCATACATTCGAACGTGACTTTTCATACCTGACCGTTCATTAACGGAGTAACATGACATATTAACGTGAAAAATACATAACCATATTATATATATATATATATATATATATATATATATATATATATATAATATAATATATATATAATATATTTATATATTAATACATATAATTTAATTAATTAAAAGTTGTATATATATTATATATATTAAAGTTAATTAATATTTAATTTATTTTAATTAGTTAAATTTAAAAAAAAACAACTTATGTCATATAATTAAATTAATTAATTTAATTTAATTATTTAAAAAAAATTAAGTTGGCAGATAAATACATGCCCCCACAAACTCGCTCAATGTCGACAATGACAATGGCGGATTTCCAAGAAAAATTGTTGGACGCAGAGCATAGGATAAGTAACAACCACGATGAGGTAAAAGATTAGATGAATTCAAGATCAAGCTTGAGGGGCAAGCTGACAATATCAAAAAACAGGCTGACCAAATAAAAAATCTTCAGGATACGACAAATCGAATAGAAATAAAGATGGAAAATCAACATGTCCAAACAGAAGCAGGCATCAGAGAAGTCTTAACAATGCTGAAAATTTTGTGTAAAAAGGCGAATTGTACACCCGAACAACTACTAAAAGAAAATGAAGAGAATCAAGAACACATCTCATCAGATTCAATAAAGTCAACAGAATCTCATGAAAAAGTTGAATCCCCAAAAAAATCAGCGACACCCCACCAAGAAGTGAGTAACACAGCATTTACAAACAAGCAACTTTGGGATACTTTTATTAATCAACACCCTTTTTTCGCTCGACCATTAGCAACATACCAGCGAAGGGCAAAAGTCGAGATGCCTAAATTTGTTGGAAATGATAAAAACAATGTTGCATGGATAAACAAAGTAGAAGAATACTTTGAGATATCTGACATCAATGACGATGACGAAAAGCTCAGGCATGCATCCTTGAAAATGGAAGGAAGAGCATATAACTGGTATATGTGGTGGAAAAAGACAACACACGTCATTAGCTAGAGAAAATTTAAAGATGTTTTCTTTAAAAGATTCCAAGGTGTAAGAGAAGAAGAGTTCTTTTCAAAACTCATCAAGTTACGACAAAAAGGAAGTGTGTACGAATACACTCAAGAATGGGAGACCTTAGTAACACGAGTACCTGGGTTATCAGAATCCTGTTTAATTCAATCATACGTCTCGGGACTCAAAACCCATTTACAAGTAGAACTTGAGATGCATGACATTTCATCAATAGAAGTAGCAAGACGAAAAGCAAAAACAGCCAAAAATAAATTCGAACAAATATTTTGGTCAAAATTCGAAAAAACATATTGAAGAAGAAGAACACCTCAGTATGCGGACACAAAAAATACAAGATACGTTCCACCACATCGTTGTGAAGATGAAAAATCTAATGTGGAAACGCAAAGGATAAAAGAGGGTAAATGCAAGCGCTGTGGTGAGAAGTGGGACCCCAAACATAGATGTGCTAAAGGAAAAGAACCAAAGAACCGATATAATTGTGAAGCAACCAATGATTCAAACAGTGAAGATTTTGACATAGAAGAAATAGAAGATGCCCTAGAATTCTCACCAGAATTAGATGACGGGAGTATTCCGCAAGTGTCATTATCAGCCATGATAGGTGTATCACAACCTCAGACCTTAAAGTTAAAAGGACACATAAAGAAGAACAACGTAGTGGTTCTCATCGACTCTGGAAGCTACACAATTTTTTAGATGCAACCGTGGCAAAGAGAATCAATATCTTTTCATTTCCCTTACCAAACATGCAAGTGATGGTAACTAATGGTAAGAAGATTGAAAAGGTGGGGAAATGCCATAAGGTCAATTTGCAGATTCAAGACTTTAATCTAGAGTCTCCGTTCTTCACGGTACCGTTAGGAGGAGTAGATGTAGTCTTAGGTATCCAATGGCTATGAACTTTAGGTACTTATGCCGTCAACCATCAAGTACAATTTATAAAATTCAAATGGGGAGGTCAGAAGTACAAACTACACAGATTCCAAGCACCAGAAAATCAAGAGCACCTGTGTATGTAGTACATTGTCACCAATTAGAAATGTTATTTGCAAATATGACCAGTGAAGAGTCACCAGAGATACAAGATCTAATTCAGAAGCATGAAAAAGTATTTCAAGGCTTACCTATGAAAAAGCCATACCGATATCCACATCACCAAAAAACGGAAATTGAGAGATTAATTCAAGACCTTTTAAAGTGTGGGACCTTGATCATCTTGGAATATTTGATCAAGTGGAAGGACTTACCCGAAGAAGACGCTTTCTGGGAGAAGGAATCATTCTTCAACAACATCCGTCGTTACTTATGCTTTGAGGACTAAGCATTCTTTCGAGAGGAATGCAATGTTATGTAAAAAATTAGTTAGTATTTAAATTTAGGTTTATTATTTAATTTTAGGTTAAATTAGATGAAAGGGCATGATCATAAGATCATGCACTTTACCCAAAGGGTGCCCATGGCAGTATATAAGCCAGGAAACCCCATTGTAAACAACATCATTTGTCAATTCATCTTTTTAATAAAATATTTATGCTTATATTTCTGAGTATTAGAAGTTTTTTGTTTCAATGCTTGTCTAATTATTTCATAGCTGAAGGTGTAAAAGTGAATGTAGTGGTAGCCTAGCAATGTTTTGGTTGCAATTTAATATTCAAGTTTTAACTCAGCAAATGAATATGGGTTTGGGCATTAAACTTCATGTGTACAAAAAACTGAAATCGAAGGGGCTATAGGAAACCAAATTTTTCTACATGGTATCAGAGCTATGGACCTACAATAATGAATTTATAGCTGATAAGAAAACCTGCCTTATATACCAAAGAAAAGTGAGTGAGAGGGAGGTTGTCTGTCCCTTTATTTTTTTAGTGATTGAGAAGCAGTGTTGGACCTACAATAGTGAATTTATAGCTGATAAGAAAACAAACCAACAAGCATAAAACCTGCCTTATATACCAGAGAACAGTGAGTGAGAGGGAGGTTGTTTTTCCCGTTATTTTTTCAGTGATTGAGAAGCAGTGTTGGTTGAGAGGGAGGTTGTTTGTCCCTTTATTTTTTCAGTGATTGAGAAGCAGTGTTGGTTGAGAGGGAGGTTGTTTGTCCTTTTATTTTTCAGTGATTGAGAAGTAGTGTTGGTTGAGAGGGTCATGACTACTGGATTGAGGGTGGAAGATAGGTTGAGTGGGGCTGAGAATTTCGGTCTTTGGAAGAAGAGAATGATGTTGCTGCTTGAGTAAGTTGAGGTGTGGGATATTGTAGAGAGTGCAATACAACCTCCCACTGACCCATTTCAGTTGGCAGATTTCAACAAGTAGAATGTGAAGGCAAGGAGAATCATTCTCGATGCTATTAAAGACCACCTATTCCCTTATGTGATAGGGAAGAAGTTTTCCCATGAGATGTGGGATTTCACCAGAGCTCCAATGAGAATATGAATATGGTGTTGCATCAACAATTAAGAAACACCAAGATGACCAACACGAGCACGGTGATCTCATACCTCACAAAGTTCACACAGGTGAGAGATGAGTTTGATACAGTGGGAGGGATTATCCTTAAGGACCAGTTGGTCAGGATGACATTGGATGGTTTTCCCAAGCAGTGGGATGGATTCATAGATGACATTGTTGCCAGAGTGCATTTTCATGATTAGAGGAGGATGTGGGATGATTTCTTCTAAAAGGAGACGAGGAGTGCCAATAGTGGCAACCAACGTCGTGGGGTGGATGAGGAGGAGAATGTTGCCCTTGCAGCTAAGGGAAAGAACAATAAGAAGGGGTCCTTAAGTGGTGCCAGGTAGCATAAGGGGAAACATGTGTTCGAGAAGGACATGAGCAAAGTGAGATGCTTTTCTTGTCAGTAGATGGGTCACTATGCACATCAGTGTCCCAACAAGAGGGGGAAGAAAAAGGATGTGGCAACATCAACCGAGGTAGATGAGTTTTCCACCAAGTTTGACACAGAGTTTGCTTTAGTGGTGAGTTTAGCCACAAGTCTTACATCCTCTAGTCTGGCTTATAGATAGTGGAGTATGTGAAATTTCCATGATTGCAATAAACTAGAAATTATTCACCTAACTTATGCAATGTGTTTGTCTTTTATTAATTATTAATGACAAATAACGAATAACTCACTATTGCAATCCTCACAAATAAAATGCCGCAAAATATAAAAATACATAATTGAAAAATATGCACACACATAAAAGTATGACACCATTATTTTTGAACAAATGTCTTTGGAAAAACCTTGAAGGGAAAACCAATGCAACAGGTGAGGGTTTTATTATTATTTTCAGAAAATAGAGAATTACAACTGCTTGCCTTTTTGGTACAGGTCCGACATTTTATTTCACTAGAAAATATCTGGGAAAACCTTTTTCCCTCTAGGAAATCGATCGAGCCTTCTCTGGACTGTTACCTACCCTTTTCTGGGTGATATCCCTAGGTTTTTTTTCTAGAAGATGTTCCTCAGCTAGTAGCCAACAGCCCCTTGCAGCCACCAACTAGCTCGTTGTTCCATTTCTTTGCCACTTGAGCCAACCATGCAGTCCCTCACCCATCTGACATAGTTGTATGTTTGAAGGCAAGCCTCCCAAACTTGAAGGTATGCCTTGTCATTTTGTAATTGAATATTGTAGTTTACTTATCATGGAAACTTTTGGCATGGATTAATGGAGGAATTCGGCGGAAAGAGTGAGCTAGGTCTGTGCTCTTGTCCCCTAGACCACTTTTGGTTGTTAACCTTGGACCCTAGTTCCATGGGATCACTTTTGTTGACCTTTGGACTTTAGGGATGGTACTTTATGGGAAACCCTGATTTTGGTTGCATGGTCCCGCTCCCTCATCCACATATATCACTCCCCTTTCGCTCATTATAACCCCATTCATCATTCCTTGCACCTGGCTCCACATTCCTCCACTGGGTCCACATAGGTTAGCCTTCCCCTTCCCCTTGCCCACACCTTTGGTCGAGCCTAGAACGATGCCCCGAATGTTGATGTAGCTGAAAAGAAAAATAAAAACATAATTGGCCACATTCAACTGGAAAATGTACCACAAAATGCAAAAGATGGTTGGGGCAAACACATTTAGCACGTGGGCAAAATCCAATACATGAGCTCTACCTTATTATCATGGCCATCACCCTAGTTACTATAGGCCCTAGATGAGCTTCTTTTATCATTCAAGAACCCATGATTGTCCCAAACCGTGGTGGGCAATGAACCGCCCTACCCTAAAGGGGATACCCACTGCTATACCTTACACATCATGCTTTTATCCCTTGAGCCCTGAGCAATTAATCAAAGAAAAATCATAAAAGGCAAAAGGCATATAAAGAAGGGTGGAAAAATCAAGGTCAAGGCACCTCATGTACCACAATTGCTCTCTTCTACACATTATATGCCCAAAGTGTGGGCTTACCTTTTGCTAGCTACCTTACTACCCCAACATGTGGCCCAGGGCTGTCCCCTTTCATTCCTTACTCCATTCATCTCTTTATCACATGCCACCACCCTTTGAAGGATGTACCTTGGACATACTATCCCCTTTAAAGGTAGAAACCACGTAATAGGATACTTGGCTAACCCCATTTGGAGCTTGGAGACATTAGCACATGCCAAATCCCACTATGGAAGCGCATGCCATTATGAAGTGCCCACCTATTGTCCATGGTTTGTAAGCTCTTTAAATGGATTTCCTTTGACGACTTGTTGTACTAGAAAGCTAGGGGACGCATTGGATCTTATGTAGGATTGCAAATAATTTCCATTTTGGGTTTGGTTGCCCTATACAGGGTCCTAACCCTCCCGAGGGCTACATTAGCACATGTGAGGTGTGCGTTGAGAGCCATGGACGTCCACAACAATAGTAAACACTCCATGGATCCCCAGAGATGTTTAGAGATTTCTTGAGATTCACCTATTGGATGAGGAAGATGCACCTGGTTGATGATGCCCTGTCGGCCCCACAGTTGTACGATACACTTGGCAGATGACCCAAGACTTGTATGTTGATGTGGCATCACTTACACCATCATCTGAGCCCTTACAAATGATCTACATGTATGTTCGACCTATTTGGAGGTCCATGAGGTTACTTGTATGCCCTCTCACCCATTGGGAGCACCACAGGTTTATTATTTGGAGAACAAGGGGCCAACCCCTTGTCCACTACTTTTGGGAGTCCTATTCATCATTGTGGCACTTACGGACTTCTTTAGACTTCTTAGAAGGCCCAACGACATGTATTATTGATCATTCGACTTCTTGAGAGGCTTATCTTTTTGTTTATGAGCTTGTTTGGTGGGCTTGTCACGAAAAGTTAGTTGTTTTCCATATTATTTTATTTTAGGGGCTAATGTAGGCCCAAGTAGCTAAATCGAACTCATTAGAAGTGTATAAATAGAAGTGATGAGGATTCATTTTAGCATCATCACTTGGATTTGGAACTAGTATCTCTTTAAAGATTTTCGCTATCCTTTTTAGAGGATAATTTTTTGGAGCATGGAATGAATTTTGATGTTTGGATAATTTTCATGTCTTCGAGCTTCTTGACGGCAAGATTTTGGATGGTTGGATATATTCTTGTACATGTAAGTACATTTTAATACTATATTTTTTCTTTCTAATTTTGTCACATACATTGTTGTTGGGATTTCACTATGCTAGGGCTTATTTGCTGCATCTCTTATGTGAAGTTCTGGAAATTTTGTTTCTGGATAGTGAATGCTTCATGTATGGGAAGAATGAATGTTCCTAGGGATGTTTTATTACTGAAAGTCATCTTGACAAGCCATTTACCTTGCAAAACGAAGTATAAAGTCTTTGAAGTTGCTTTTGTTGTTGCCCTAGTGCCAAGCGAAGTTGTCTTTGAAGCCTCCTTGACCTAGAAAATTCAAAGGTCCATAGTTATAATTCTACCTGATTGTAATCTCTCCAGAGGATTAGGTACTGGTCCACCCAAAGGTGATCACCTTAAAACCTATTTTCAAACTCTTGCCCCAACAATTCGAACTGCCAATTTGGGTATTGTGCAGCCTTTGAGAATTTCGGCCTGCTGCTCCCTCTGAGCAACAAAATTCCCTTCTTCGCTTCTTTGCTTCCCGGTTGATCACTTACGCTCTAATACCATGTGAAAATTTCATGTATCACAACAACTAGAAATTATGTTTTTAATTGCTAATTTGTTTAATAATTTATTTGTTGTTCGCTACAACAAATACCAAATAATTCACTCTGTGATTTTCACAAATAAAACTGTAGAAGAAAATAGTGTTGGAAACTGAGAAAATCTAGCACACACATAAAAAAATGACAATTATTTTTGGACCTATGTTGCAGGAAACGCAGGGGGAGGGGTCGTTTTCGTACGGAAACGAAACGGAAACGCGTTTCCACGCCGTACGAGCCCCGTTTCCCACAAAATAACACTTGTTTTTTAATTTTTTTTTTTTTTGTTTTTTGTTTTCTCTAATTAATTTTTAAATTTTTTTAAGGTTTCTAATCACTTCTAGAAACCATTTCTGAAGTTATAATTCATTAATGCTTTATGATTGCACATATATATATTAATAACTTTTAAATGTTTTTATATATATATATATATATATATATATAATAATATATATATATATATATATATATTCGCGTTTCCCCGTTTCCAAAATTTGGGGAGGTCGCGTTTCGTTTCGCTTCCCCGTTTCCCCGTTTCGTGCAACTTAGTTTTGGACAAATGTTCCCGAAAAAAACCCAACTTAGGAAAACCAGTGCAGTAACTGAGGGTTTTTATTATTATGCAACAGTGAGATTCTGAGTACAATCTAGATGCTGAAATTTGGCAATCCTACACAGGAAAATACTGCTAAAAATTTGGCGAGGAATTTTCCTCACCCCACAAGCAATCCGACATTGAAGACTTGCCTCTGAAACCCCACCACGAATTGCCCTATGTCACCCTCTGCACAGGCTCTGCGCATGCACAATTCTGTATGACTTGGATCTCACATTGAGCTGCCTCTTCAACTTGCCACTGACTCTGGAAATGTTTCTCCCGACCTCTGTGAAATTCTCTTGTCTTCGGAACTCTGAAACGACTTCTTGCATCTGTGAATGGAACTGCCTCTAGAGGCTTATGCGCAACCCCTGCGTTAGCCTCACTGTGGCTACTCTACCTCTCTGCAATGCACTCAGTAGATCTTGAAAACTTCCTCCATCCTCGCTGTCCCTGCCTCTCACTATCTCTGCTTACCTACTGAAGCTCGAATTCTTCCAGCAATGTTGGTTCACTGAAAATCGAGCCCTCTAAGGAAATCAAACTCTTCGTGGTTCTCACAATTGTCTTGTGTGTATTCTTGAAGTGCCCATCGACTTCTTCTTATAATCCTCTGTTGGGCCTTCAAAGGTTAAGATTAAAACTTAATCAAGGGCCAGGATCATATTGGAATCGATCTGTGAGTTTCTAGAGAATTCTTACCTTGAATTAATTAATTATGATTAATTAACCAGTTTTCCCAAGTTTAAACTTAGGAAACATTAAAAAATAGGTTAATAATATAATTAAGTTATTTCTAGGTGGAATTTCCAGAAACGATTTCTCGGTTTTGGAGGTCTCATGTATTGTAGCCTCTTCACTAAGTTTCGTGACTAGAACATATTCGATGCTACAAAAACTAACATGGCAGACATTCCAGGGCCCAGACAAGGATGTCTCTCAACATGGGAGACAAAGGGAGGGCTTATGTCATCATTCTAGCCCTTACAGATGGTTTGCAGGCATTGTCGATCTGCTTGGAGACCCGTGAAGATGTCATTGTGCCCCCCATACCCACTTGCGGACACCACATGTAACTTGCATGGATATCAAGGGGCCAACCCCTTGATCATTGTGTTTGGAGTCCATTCTCTCAACTTGGCACACTTTGGACTCCACTAGGCCTTCTCAATGCCCCAACGACTCATCATGTTTACTATTTTGCCCTCTTGATAGGTTTATTTTTGTATTATGGAGCTGTCTTGGTGGGCTTGTTACCAAGGGATGTTATTATTGTATATTATTTTATTATTAAAGGGCATTATTAGGCTAATAGGCTATTCAAATGCCCTTATAGATTGTATAAGTAGATGAGAGGCTCATTCATTCCTCTCATCATATTTTTGGATTGGACTATCTCTTCTTGAGAATTTCGGCTAGCCTCTTTGATGGATGAATTGGAAGTCTAATGCACTTCGATGTTTGGAAAAACTTACTTTTGTCTTGTAGGTTTGGTATTTTTGCACATTGATGATTGGAGGATTTTCACTATACTTGTAAGTGTCATTTTCACGTGTTACTTTACATGTATTGTCGTTTGTGTAATGTATGAATGTTTTCGCTCATGAAGCTGCCTTTAAGAAATGTGAATTTGTCAATACATGTCTTCGTGAGGGCTTTTTATATGTTTTACGTTCAAGTATGATGAATAAATGTCCTAGAGGTATGCGATTGTCATTATTACCTTGATAAGTCATCAATTGCAACACCAAGTATAAACTTTCCTAGTAACCTAGTTGCTGCTTCTAGGCCATGCGAAGTTGCTAAGAGGCTCCTTGATTGGCTACAATTTATCTCTAAACATTGGATTGCATTGACTCCATTATCCCATTAGGCTAGCAACTGGAAATTATTCTTCTCACTGTAAATTAATTAACAGTTTATTTGCTATGCCAAATATTGAATAAAACACATTGCAATCTTCACAAATAAAATGCCGCAGAAAATACACTGGCAACTGATAAAGATGCTAGCACACACCCATAAAATTAACATAGTCATTTTTGGACAAATGTCTCCGGAAAAACCTAATGTGGGAAAACTGCTGCAGCAGTGAGGGTTTTTATTATTATGCAACAACAATATTTCTGAGTACAATAATATGTCGCCAAAGTGGCGATTCTTTCTGAGAGAAATATTGGCAAAATATCCGAGGCAAATAACTCAACACCTAAAATGATCCTGCTTTGAAATTTGGCCAAACTGGGATGTATGCCTTGCCCCTGCGTGAGCTTTTATGCAATGCTTGTGCAGGTTCTATTTGCTATGCCTTCGAAACTTAACGAATCTTGCAGCTTTACCTATCTCTGCCTCGGAAAATGACTCTCTTGGCCTCTTGGAGTATATCCTGGCCTTCAGCAACTGAACCGACTCCTCCTCTGCCTGAATCGAAGTCTCCCAGAAATCCTCTACGCAGGTCTTGCACAATTATTCGAGGAAAACTTGACTCTCTCTCAGCGGATCTCTTTCGGAACTGGAAATCCTCTCCAAAAGCTATTATGCTACCCCGCTGCCACCTACTACTCGATCTACTGGCTCAATTTCTCATACTGAATCACTTGCACTGGAAAATCAAACCACCTAGATCATTGAGTATCTGCATTGGTGTATTCTCCATCTAATCGACCTCCTCTTATATTCTCGAGTTGGGACTCCAACGACCAAGATTAAAACATAATCGATGGTAGAGATCATATCTGGATCAATCCGTTAAACAGTTTTCCTAAGTTTAGACTTAGGAAATATTTAAAAATAGGTTAATAATCTAATTGAGACACTTCTAGGTGGAATTTCTAGAAACAATTTCTAGGTAATGGAGAACTCCTGTGTTTTAGCCTCTCCAAAAAGTTTCGAGACTAAAACACCTCCGATGCTACAAAAACTAACAAGGTGATAACCAAACGGATATCTTTTACACCTCCCTCTCCCAATTCTAGGGCTAACCCTAGAAGGTCTCCTAGGGCATCAAGCGAAATCTTTTATAGCTAGCCAAAATCCTTGAAAATTGGTGCACAACTGTGCTGGGGTCTGTTCAAGGGGTCCTCCAATTTTGAGCTCAATCCGACTGTAGATTCTCGAGATATTGCAAGCCCTAACAAAAGGATCATTTATCTCCCTAGATTGATTTGGGTCACTGTCCTCATTTGATCATTGCATGCAAATTTCAAGAGCAAATTACCCCTTTGATCCTATTCTCTTCCCTAACCAGGTCAAGCCCCTCTTTTGTTGATCAAATCCTCACCCTTGACCTAGTTTGGGTCCACGGTTCTTTGTGATCCCACAATTTTGTGACTCAAAAATTCCACAAGGATTACATTGAAACCATTTCTCCTCTTGGATTCTTATATCTAGGATACATTTTGTCAAGTATTACTCACTAAACCTAGGTTTAGGTGTCCTCATATCCCTTCTATGAGAGCCATCTATCTTGCTTCCATAACAAGCAAGCCCTTTATCTGAGCCTCTCTTGTGAATAGGCTTTAGGAATCACTCCTCATCTGATCATTGATCTATCCATGTGGTTCCTCTCATACCGGGTCTCCTCACATCGGTGAAAGTTCGTAAGGAGCAGGGAGATTTAGCTGAGGTGACAGTGGGCTATTGCTCCATTGGTGCAACTTGACCAAGTAGTTGCTCTATAGGATCCCCTCCTTGGATCCTTGCTAGTTTGAGCGGTAACAGGTTGAAGCAGACTCCTCGTGCATGGTACTCCCGTATTGATGGCTATTTGTTAAGTCTTAGTTTCAAGAAGAACGACGTTGATCCAAACTTGTACCTCAAAGTTGTTGAAGGTGAGCCGTTGAAGTTGTTGCTATATGTAGATGATTTGTTTATGACCGGGGCTGAAGTTTTGATTGTTTAGTGTAGGATAGAGCTGATTTCTGAATTTGAGATGAAGGATCTTGGTCTTATGCAATATTATTTGGGATTGGAAATTTGGCAAAAGCCGGGTGGAATCTTTGTTGGCGATGGCAAGCACACTATTAAGATCCTTCAGAGATTTGGCATGATGGACTGTAAGTCCATGGACACTCCTACAGTGACGATTTTTTAAGAAGATACGAGATTGTGACTCTGATCTAATTGATCCCTCTATGTATCGCAAATTGATTGGCTCGTTGAACTATCTTGTGAACACTAGACCTGATATTTGTTATTTTGTGAACACATTGAGCCAATTCTTGGTTGAGCCCTGACATGTGCATTAGGTTGCAGCGAAACATATATTGAGATATTTGTATGATACCATTGATTATGGTTCGAGATATGCTTCTAATGCAAAATGGCAACTGCATGGTTTCACTGATGTTGATTGGGATGGAAGCTCTGATGATAGAAAGAACACTTATGGATTTTGTTTTAGCTTGGGCTCTGCTATGATTTCATGGTCTAGTAGAAAGCAAACTTTTGTTGCTCTGAGTACAACTGAAGCTGAGTATATAACTGCATATTCAATTTGTTGTGAAGCTGTGTGGCTTCGAAAGCTGTTTGTTGGTTTGTTTGATCAAGTGGTCGAATTGACCATTATATATTGTGATAATCAAAGCTGTGCAAAGCTTTTTGAGAACTCGTTTTTTCATGACAGGTCGAAGCACATTGAGATCAAGTATCATTGCATCCAGAATATTGTCTAGAGGAGAGTTGTGAGGCTTGAATATGTCTCTACCGATGAGCAGGTCACTGATGTGTTGATAAAGCCATTGTCACGGATGAAGTTTTCTTATTTCAGAGAACAACTTGGAGTTGTTGAGAACCCCTCTCTCTCAATATGTCCCTACTAATGAGCAGGTTGCTGATGTGATGACAAAGCCATTGCCTCGGAAGAAGTTTTCTTATTTCAGTGAACAACTTGGAGTTGTTGAGGACCCCTCTTTGAGAGAGAGGGAGCACTGGTTGTACATCATCATATGATTGACAATCTTTCTTGGGTTGTGCCTGAGAGACCAATGGATTGGTCATGAAGATTGTGACACCCTTAGGTCAGTTGATTGGGAGACCATTGTGCTTGGTCAGGGAGCTTGGTTCTGAGGCATGATGTGATCCCTTAGGTCATGATGATTGAGAGAATAGTATGGTCGAGGACATTGATTTTGTGATCTCTCGCTTAGGCAGTTGCTGAGAGACCTATGGATTAGTCGGGGAGATTGATCTTGAGTTCCCTTCCTTGAGTCGTTGATTGAGAGACCAATGAGTTTGGTCAGGAAGGATGAATTCCCTCTCCTAGGTTGTGGACCAAGAGATTATATAGTTAGGTAGATAGGGATTCCTCCCTGTTGTCGTGGACATACAGACCTTGTTATGGTTGGGGAGATGGACCCTGTGTATATGATTGGAGAATGTTGCCTCATTGATTGGTCCCTTTGGTCAGTTCAGCACTGGCCTAGATACCATTGGGTTTTGGCTTATGGGATGTGTTGGATGATATGTATCTTTACTTATGATGACACTTGTGATCTCTCCCTTGGGCAGTGTTGAGATACCTATGGATTTGTCTGGGTGATCGATCTTGAAAGAGAGAGAGGCTTGTACATCTAATCTCTCCCTTGGGCTATGGCTGAGCGACCTATGGATTGGTAGGGGAGTGTAGTGTTCCTTTCTATGGTGTTCCTTATGACATGGTTAGGATGGACTTTCAGAGTTGCGGGCAGACAGGTCATAGGTACAGGATTGTCTCATCAGTGGGCCCAGGGGCTTTTGGAGGGGTTTTGAGGAGTTTCTGTGAGGTCCAATGGCATTCGCTTGGTATATTCCATCATCCACACAGTTTGCCTTTCGTTCCGGTGCATTCCAACAACTTTAAGAAAACAGAGTTATTATTGGGCCTGACTTAATTCATTACAATTAAGGTGGCATTTTGGGAGGAACACTTGACATAACACCTTAGTGTAATAGCTCATTGGAACCAGAACAAGATGTACAAGATGGGATGGTTAGATATGAGTTCAGTGACCTAAGGAGACATGGTGGCTGATTTACCCTTTTCTCGTGTTAAAAAGAATATTTTAATCAAAATAAAAGAGGGAAAAGTGCTCCATGATTAAAATAATAATAAAAGAGGAGGTTCTAAAGGGGTCCATCAGATCTATAAAATAGGAGGAGGCTATTGGAGGACATCTTGGATTTGTTATTTCTTCTTGTATGAGAGGTTGAGAAACCGGTTTTCTACTCCAGCAGTAGCCTAAGGACGGAAACCCTCGGGTGATTTAGTGAGATTGGGCAAGTACCCATCTCCCCTTGGTGAATTCATCCAAAATTCGTAGGAGAGCTCAACAGTGATATTTCAGTTCAGTTTTGGAGGGCCAACATAGTATTGGAGTAGACTCTTGAGGCCAATTTCCCATCTTAGCTGTTTTATTGTATCAGAATGTAAACCCCAATTTATATTATAATAAAGCTGAGATTATTTTCTGCCTATCGTTTTATGGAATTGCATGCACTTTATCTATTATATTTTACATGGAAATCTTTTGTTAAATGAATGATAATTTAATGGTGAAATTTAGGTTGAGTTCGATTTTTGCAAATTTAGAAAAATATCCCATTTGGGACATTATAGTGATATCAGAGCCTTAGTCTTGGCTCAACCTGCGAATTTTTCAGTTTTCAGTTGCAAAAAATATTTTTGGAGGAATTGTCGGAGAAGTCGAAAACCTAGTTCCTGCAACAAAATTAAAATTTGTTAAAAGAGCTCGACAAATTGTCTCATTAGATATGCGACAAAATTTCAGTGAAATTAAATTGACCAAAGTTAGTGGGCCAAATCATTCGCTTTGGCCAAATATTATTTCTCAAGCGCACATCATATTATAATTTTATGGAGTTAAAAAAGAGGTTGTCTTGTAGTTTTGCCGGCTGTCATCATGGAAGCCAAATCGTGGTAGCAGGGGTTGAAGAGCGAAATTTTCTGTCGGCACCAGGAAGATATATCGTGTAACGCTAGCCAAAGTTTCCTTTTTGGGAGCTGAGCAAAAAATTATTTGGAGCTGGAGCCATTCATGTGAGTTAAGCTTGGTTGTGTAATTCGGTGGCCGCGACTTTATTTCGTCAATGGACGCCGGATTCTAAAAAGAAGCTGTCAATGATGGGGTGTGACACCTGTGTGAAAATTTGGAAGCCCAAATTTCTACCGCAACAACTAATTAAGTTCCTTCTATTTGTTAATTACTGAACAAATTATTTACTGCTTCCTACAACAAATATCGAAACTAATACACTGCAGCCTTCACTAATTAAAATTATATGCGGAAACAAGTAGCTGAGCAAGAAAGACATACACAACGCATTACACAATTATTTTTGGAGAAATGTCCCCAAAAAAATCCTATGCGGGAAAACCATTGCAGCCACTGAGGGTTTGTATTATTAAGCAGTAGTTTTTTGAATACAATCTTTGGATGCCTCGCTGGCTATCCAGTACAGAGAATATGACTGACAGAAGATTAGTGAGAAATACCTCACTATCATTGGCGATCCCGACTGATCCAGCCATAGAATGGCTTGCCCCTTGCTGCCTTTGCGCAATCATTGCGTAGGCCCAACGTCACAACTTCTAGGGATTGCGTCACCCCTTCTGCTGATCGATTTGCCTTTGAGACTTCGATTCTGTCCTGTTGATCTCACACACCTGCTTTTGAATTTAGAAATCGACCTCTCCAGCAAAAATACAGATCTCCTCAAGGCTCTGCGCTGTCTCTGTGTCAGCCTACGCTGTCCAACATAGCCTCTGCACTGCCTCTCCCGTATCTCTCTCCGCCTCCTCTACTGACTATTCCCTGATTAGGAGATATCTCCAACCGAAATTATACCTACCTCTCACTGCAAGAAATCACTTCGTACTTCTCTCCGGCAACTGCTGCGCTGCTCTCTTCAGAAATTTGATCTCTAATCTCTCACTCAATGTATTTTCCAATTGCTCATCAAGCCTCCTCTCATAATCCTCCAGTTGAGAACCAATGACCCAGATTAGATACTAATCAATGGCTCAGATCATTTTGGCTTGATCCTCGTCTTCTTCTAGAAGTTTCACCCACATTTTGATCAATACCCTTTAATTATTTTAATTTCCTAAGTTTAGACTTAGGCACCCATTTAAAATAATTAATTATTTTAGTAAAACTGTCTTTTGGTGGAGTTTCCCAAAATGATTTCTGGGTATTGTGGAATGCATGTGTCCTAACCTCCTTGCAAATTTTGAGGCTAAGAGCACATCCGATGCTATCTGAAATCAACACTCCCTCTTAGCGAGGAATGTGCTCTAGTAATGCAACCTGTTGAAGCATCACCCTTCTTTGTAACATCTCCCTCTGTGCTGCTGATGTCTGACATAGCTGCCCACCAACTACTACGCAAATGCTGCATCTGTACTGCTGTTGACCCTGCCACTGCCAACATTGCATCTTTACTCCAACATTCATAAGTTCTGCATCTTTGGTGCTGTTGGCACTACCACTGGTAACACTGCATCTGCACTGTAACCTTCTCCAACTGCTGCTGCTACCGCATCAGAAACGAAAAAGCATCCAAAATTATTGAACATGTGTTCAACATGATGCATCTGTTGCTGGAGTTTTGACTGCTGCTAGTATTTGCGCTAACCCTCTGAAGCCTCTACGCTGTTGTTGACTATGCTTTATGCCAACTGCACTGCTTCCAACTCTAGCTCTGCGCTGCTCAGTCTCTAGTGCTTCTAGCTACTGCAACTGTCACTCCAACACTCCTCTGCACCGACACTGGTCCATCCTGCTACTTCTGATATGGTCTCTCGTAGCAAGGTATTGATCCAAGAGGTGGACTTCCTCAAGGATCCTGCCCAACTGCAGTTCTTTTGAACTATAGTTCTAGATCACCCCACCTTTGGGAAATCATGGTAGACACCTCCTCCTCGATCTGTGCGAATGTAGCTTTCGGATCATGCTTCTCATCCTTGTCCTTCTTCTTGACAGGACACTGTGTAGTGTAGTGACCAAGTTCACCACACTGGAAGCACTTGATCTTCGAAACATCTTTCTTCTTCTTCTGCTGCTCCTTTCGCCCCTTAGATGTGAGGGCTGCATTGTTGGAAATAATACTAAGAGGGGGGGTGAATCAGTATAATGAAATCAAATACTTTTCATTTTTCATACTCAGATTTATATACGCGGCTTCAGTTCAGTATATCCGCGTATATACGCGACTGTGTTAAATGAAACCAGCGTACATGCAGTAATCTTATGATTCAGTTAGCTTATCTTCAGTAAATGCATTAGAACATTATTAACCACATTAACAGTAAACAGGTGTAGTAAAACAGTACAGATCATCACACATAAGAAGCACACATGAACACCATGATATAAGGTGGAAACCCAATGTGGGTGAAAACCACTTGCTGCAATTCGTCTCTTTCTTCCTTTAATAAGAAACTTCTTTTACAATGTACTGGTGCAGTCCTTTACCAGCACGCAGGCTACAACCTGCAGAGGGCTACAACCCTCTCTCGTTTTCCAGCTACTTCTGGAAGGGAGCTACAACCCCCTTAGCTCTTGTACTAGCGGATATACTAGTACGTAGGTGCTGACCTACATAAGGCTGCAACCTTCTTTTCTTCAGGGACCACGTTTCATCAATTTTCAGACTGGATCCATAAGTACAAAACAATCACAGCTGTAATACAATCATCAACTTATACTTGTATCATAAATCTCTAAATAACCCAATACTGAATCACTGAAACCTTGTCATCAAAACACAGAGCGCAAACCAGAGCCCAGAACTCTGCAACAACCACTAGATTCAACAGCAACCTGAAACACCAAATCTCATAATGCATATGCTACTTGACTATATCAAAACCGCGTGTATATGCGCTTTCACCAGAGACAACCCGCGTACAGATTTAAAGATAATTACTTATACCTTCGCTGTCATATCCAACCTGAGCCAAGCAGCACAAACCGATAACCAGCAATACTAGATCTTCCCACTTCGTCAGACATCCATTTCTTGCACTATGCTTTTGTCTAATGATCTTCTCCTTATATAGGTTAGGCTTCTCTCAATACCATGGTCCAAAACCATGTAAGAACAATACCATGGACCCAATACCTGGGGTCGTCATTTCGAACCAAATACCATGGACCAATACCAAAATACCATGGACCAGATACCACGGACCAAAACCATGTACGCGCTTTTCCTTCTGTGAACCTGCGTGTATACGTATACGCACCTTTTGCTTTGCTAATCCGTGTATATACGCACTTTCATCACAGTCAACCTGCGTATACCTCTCTCTTGACTTGCTGCATTCTGATCTGTCATCTGATTAAGTTGTCATCACCTGTATCAAACCTCTGAGTGAGTTGCGATCAAGGACAACACCTGTATCATAATGCCAACGATCTCCCCCTTTGGACTTGATGGCAACCACTACACCAGGTCACTCTCCCCCTTTGACATCAAGGGCAAAGGGCGGACCAAGATATTCTCTTCCTTGGTATACCTTCTGCTGTCCATACTCCCCCTGAGTACATGCTGAAGTTTCTGATTGAGCTCCCCTTTGTATATGCCAAGTTGTATCAATGCATCCATGCTCCCCCTGAGCAAATGCAAGTTTTAAGACCAGCGATTCCAAACCATAACTATCATTCATGATCTGCACCATAAGCATCAACATCCAAACTTGCAATACCATTCCTTTTGATCAAACAGCAAGATGTATCATTTAGCTTCATAAACTTTATCAACAGAGTCTAACCATAATGCCAACAATGCATTATTTGAAGTATATGCTCCCCCTGAGCCTGTGCCAACCATTTCATATCATGACCGAATCATTTCCTGGGTCTGTTCTGCTGCCCTTTCTTCTGTTCTCCATATACGCGACTATGCAGCCTGTAACTCGCGTATATACGCGACTTATCTTCATTATATCAGTGTATGCAAGATGGAATACTGAATTTCTTCACTTTCAGTATCCCCTGTGTCTGTTATGTCAGCTAACTGAGTTATGCCACACCTTTTTGTCTCTAATTTTGTCTTCTGAAACTGTGATGATGTATGGTCTTCTTGTTTTGAATTTTGAAATTTGCTCCTGCATTCCCTTGCTTTATGTCCAAGATTGTTGCATGTATAACATCTTACATATTTCATGTTCCTTCTGTTGCAATCAATTGCTTTGTGTCCATATGCATTGCAGGCAAAGCAATATCCTTTGAAATACCTAGGATGTGATGATCTTTTGTGATGGTCTTGAACCATTCTACTTCTACATCTGGCTGCAACATGTCCAAGATTATGACATACATAGCATTTAACATTATTCAGTGGAGGAGTAAAAGATTTCCTTTGAAGAATTTCTTTCCTTGGCTGTTGAAGGGGTTTTCTTCTCATCTCTTCGTTGTGCATTTCAGATTTCTCATTAGAGTTTCTTGCCTCACCTTGTGAGCTAGATTCACCTTCAACAGATTCATAAAAGCCAAGACCAGTTTTGATACTAGGGGATCTTTGATTACCAAGAATGTCATCCAAAACCTTAGTACTATCTTGAAATCACAACAATTTATCCTTTTCTTCTAATTTACCTTCTAAGATATTTACCTCAACCTGATGTTGTTCTTCCTTTTCCAGATACTGTTTCCTTAGGTCTTCTTCAGCTTTTCTTCCTTCTTCCACTTGTTGCTTCAATTTGATCACTTCATGTTCAAGAGCTTCTATGTTCTTCTCCTTTGATTTTTCAAGATCTTCTTTTAGAGAGAAGATATTTGATTCAAGACTCTGAATAGTTATGCTCTGATCTTTTACTATATCCTGGAGTTTCTCCCTTACCCTGGTTATTGTCTCCAATTGTTCATTTAATTTGGTAACTTCTTCAGTTCCTGCATTCTTCTTATCATATGCCATGAGACTTCTAATGTCTTCGCTACCATTGAATGAGTCATTACTTTTAACATGGG
>APFE031703371.1:432892-448343 GCA_000404065.3 Pinus taeda | reverse complement strand
GCATGACTAGTGCCTTCCATTGGTTCTTTGCCTTTCCTTGATGCCGCTACTGATCCTAGTTCTGATGCCACCACATAATCTGCATCATCCCCTGCTAAAGCCATGTCGATATCAAAATCGGCCTCAAACACAGGTTCTTCAGTCTCCTCCACCCATTTTGATGTTGGATCAATATCGTCCAACACAATGGTATCTAGATCAGGAGTTTTGCTCATCATTTGGAGCTCCGATTGCATTTATTGTTTACCCCCAAACCATGAAATCCTGAAAATCATTAAGTCTGCTGAATTTTGAGTGAAATCTAAAATTCTAGTTTCTCCATATGAAATCCAATGAGGTCGAAACCACTCTCAAACATCCTGAGTCATTTCATGGTAATGTTAAAAATTTAAGTAAAAGGAAATGTCACTTTTACTTTAAGAATTTAACATTACCATTAATTGCCAACATTTGAATTTAACATTACCATTAATTGCCAACATTTTTAGGGTTGAAACACCCTTAGTTTCCCCCCAAAACCCCTGAAACACAATGAAAAATATGCTTTTTTAACTTTACAGTGGGTGTGCCTAAAACCGGCCGGTTTAGGACAAAACCGGCCGGTTTGACAAAACCGGCCGGTTTGATACAAACCGGCCGGTTTTGTCCTAAACCGGCCGGTTTTCACCGGTTAGGGCAAAAAAATGGCAAAATGGCCTTTCCAACCGGGTTTTTTGGCCGTTTTAGACCGGCGGCCTTGCTAACCGGCCGGTTAGACCGGTAACTGGTTTTTAAAAACGGTTTTGAAAACACTCCCTGGACCACACTATTGGAGAGCCTCAACTTGAAGATGACCTTCTATCTCGAGCACTTCTTAGAGGTACAAGATGACATCATTTTCCACCCCACATTCACACAGTGATATTCAATGCATGCTCTTAGGATTCCTCTAGAGCAATTTCTGATGGGGTCCCATGGACTCTGGATAGAGACTTAACACCATAGTTCGCTAATACACGTGACTTACCATCTCTGTCCCTTACAGGAGATGGAGATGGAGATGCACCTCATCTTCATATGCCCTCTTTACTACAATATCAGAGGTTGTGACTATTGCCTCTATTGAGATTTAGGAGGTTCCCTCTACACCTTCTAGTAACCCAATGATGCCTTACACTCTTCTTGGTGGGTGACTTCCAGGAGGATTACTGCTTACTCCTAGGATTCCCTGTCAGATCATGGCAACAAGAGTCAAGCAGAGGCCTAAGACTCTTCTGTCCTGATGATGAATCTGTTTAATAGATTCAAAATGCCTACTGTGGAGTCTACTTCAGAGAATTCAAGTATCAAATGTCAATCCCATAGGAATCTGAAAACAGCCACTTAAAACATTCATAGATTGGCGAGTATATTCTTTGGTATTTACGATTACCTTCTTGACATCTTCACCTTTGGGATGGCCTACATCTTCGAGATACATGAGGAGTTGCCACTCCAGTGATTAAAACATGCGTCATCATCATCAAGCAGGCAGATAGGTTGAATCATGATGGACTCAATGTTGGGCTCCCCCTGGACATTGAACTATGCCACAACACTAACAAAGTAGTCAGTCTTCGGTCAGGTGTTTCTTTGTTTTGACCTAGGATGATAGAAGAATAGGGCTCCCTCTTAGCATTGTACAACTGGGTCCTCATATTTGTGGCCACTCCCCTAGAGTTATATTCGACCGTTATGTGGGCCCCTTTATAGTGATCAATATTTTGACAACGAGCCTACACATGAGGCCTCTCTCTCACCCTTGACCAATAGGACCAATAAGGTTTGAAACCTTCTCTTCCTCCCTCATAGCTTCAAGATCCCCAATATTGAAGGTTTTGATTGTATCTTTTAACTCCTTTAGTTTCTTTCTGTGAGCATTTTATTAGGAGTTGCTTTCACACTTCCACATTGTGTTTACACTGGATGTATCTTTTAGTCCCTTGATCTACTTTTGTGGTCACTTGTTGGACCTTTATTATCTTATCTCAAAACTGGTTTGATTGTTTGCTGTTGTTCTGGGGCCATATTTCTCATCTCTCCTTTGAGCTTTCTGTTATTATCTGCTTTATTCCTTGATGGATTTGCCTGTGACTGATATACACAAATGTCAGGGTTGTCTCTCTGGTCTGAGAATATGTCTGCTTTCGTCACTTCCTTCTACAAATTGTGGTTCTGCTCTTGCCCCTTCCTGCAAGCTCTTATTCCTTGCTTGACAGACACTGCAGCCATATTCCTCGATTATGTCTGATCTTTTATTTTTCTTGATAAATTCAATAAATTTTAAATTTTAATTTATCCTTTCAAAATATTTCACATCATTTTTTAGGAAATTATATAATTTTCATAGCATTATCTTTTGAAAAATTTATGAATTTAATAAACTTGGCTTTGTTGATATCTTCTTGCTCTGCTGGATTCTCTCTCTAGAATATACAAGTAGCACTCTCTCATGTTAATCGTACCTCATTATTATTATGTAGCACACTCTCATGATAATCATACCTCATTATTATTATGTAGCACTCTAAATAGGGTATAGTGGTTTAACCACCTAATTGCTATCCTTAATGCCTCATGTTACATTGGACATATGCCTATTAATCACTGACCTTGATGTCTACTAACATAATGTTTACATAATATAAACACATTTAATACCAGGTTGGTGCTCACTGTTTGCTCCTCCATTGAAAAACACACATCCTATAGCAAGTAAATTGTAACTGACATGAGATTTAAAATATCAAACATTTAAAGAGCCAATATCCGACTAGTTCACAAATTAAACTTCACTTAATGAACTTATCAATATCTAATGTTGGATATCACAATTTGTTGGTCCATAATGTCAATCCATGATTTCAGTTATTGCACACTAATAGGTTTTATAATGGACTTGAAATTTTCATCATTTTTCATATTAACCACGTGATAGCTTGAAACCTGTAGCAATTCAGGTACTTGCTGGCAATTGTTACTAGCATTTGAAACGAAGATCCTTAAAGTGGAATAAATTAATGAAAATACTAAAAAGGAAGTGCCAATCATAGAATAGACATGTTGACCTGAAGTTCTAATATCTTACGGTTTTGAAGTTTCTCACTCTATCTAGTTATCCATATTCCATACACATCGTGTAATTTTTTCTCAATCCATGGCATTGAACTATCTGCTCTCTCATTTGTTATGATTTTATACTGCATGGATTCTGTAATATCTAGTAAAAGATAGGAGAATATTTTATGCTTCATTCTGCTAGTTCTGTTTCTATTACTAACCAAAAAACGGGTTTTTTGATTGCTTAGCCGTGGGGGACATTTTGATGGATGCTTCTTCAGTTCTGGGTGGAGAAACTACTCTTAAGATTCTTTCAAATAGCTTTTTCCAAGTAAGACTTCATTATCCATTCCTAGTAGAGAAATTGCGCAGGCAGAAATTCTGAATACCTATATATTCAACATAGCAAACAATATGTATAATGATGTTGATTGTTGGGTTTAATTTGATCTAGATGTAAATTTGAAGACCAAATTTTCTGATTTTTTCGAAGGTGGGTTATATATCTTGCGATAAGTTGGGCCAGACTGAATGTTGAAAGCTTTTACTAGGCAGTTTTTGTAATCACAAGTTCCTATGTGCTATATTTCGATTGTGTTATCGCATTGTGTTTTACTCCAATCAGTGAAGTATGTAATTGTAATTCCCTTCATTACCTTCTTCTTCAGGTAGTATATCCCGGGCGAATCCTCCCAGGCATTTCCCCTCATGCCAAGCATGGTACCCAGGGTAAACCCAAGATTCTTAAGGGCACAAGGTCAGGTCAACAGCTGATGAATAGATCATATATTACTCATCGACAATCAGCTCACTAAGAGCAAAGATGTGACAAAGTGGGATTTGAACCTGGGTGGAGAGACAGCTTTTCCTCACAACCACTCGATTTAGACCCAATTGACTGTTTTATGTCGACCTATGCTTTCAAATTCCGGAAATTTCAATGAAATATGGGCTGTTCTATTGAGATCCTACATATGGGTATCATCACAGTTGGACTTAGTATCACTGGTCTCTTTGTGGTTCAGAAAGCGTCATGTGTGTTCAATTTTCTTCCAGTTCATTATGGATGATCTTGAGATGTGGAGGTATGATTTCTGGTTTGGAGTGTGGTGGGATCCATGATTTTGACTCTGACCATTCAAACAGAATTCAAACAGAGACTGATTAATGATAAAGCTTCATGTGCATGCAGGACTTACTTCTGATTAAAATCGTTGCTTTCCGAAAAACAATTCTGAAAACAAATATCCAATCCTCAGGCGACCATGCGCGAGTCTCCACACGACCTCTCTCCACGGGTCTTCACTCAAGCGCCTTACAGCTCAAACCTCTTTCGGATTACAGGAACTGTCCTCAGACAGGCGGCTGAGTAGGCTTCGATATTAATAAGAAATAAGAAAATACACAAAGCTTATTACAACAGAGTGTCTCAGACCTCAGACCGAAATGATCAGAATAAGGTAAGAACGACTCGAATGATCAGGATGATCTAACTGATCTGCAAACACTTTCTTATATAGACTCTATCTTAGCTAATCCTATCTAAACACTGACGTCAAAAGGAAAATTATCGAGGGTCCTGTCGGTATTTTTTTCCACCGACGGTGTCTACTCAATCTTTCCTGTACAAAGGAATCTTGTCATGACATGTGACCAACATTATCACATTGCTGACAAAGATTCTATCAATGTCCCATCGGACTCCTAGTCTCCCATAGGTCTTCTTCTGATGATCCTGGAGAGGGTTCGTACTCATCCAAAAGTTGGCGGTGGTATCTGTTCATGAGTCGGTCATACTGTTCGTCGATTCCTTCATTTGGATCTTGTGCATTTGTCATTTCACCTTTTTCTTTTTGCTCCATTATTGTTGTCCGGCGAGATGTTGCTGACGATGATTCTCCTTTGCTAATATTTGTCTTTATCTTATGGAGGCCCAGTTGTTGTGAGGTATGCATCAACTCTTGCTTTTCCCATTTATTGAGGAACGGAAGAGCATTGACTTCAATATCAAGAAACGAATATTTAAAGGCGTTCCGGGTTGCCGGCGATCTCTGTACTGCCAACTCGATTCCATCTAATAATTCCCACTTAAAAATCTGGAACATGTTAGTGGAGCTTTCAATAGCGTGCTGAATCCACAATCGACAATTCTCATTCAGAACATCTTTATGCTGCCATCCAAGTTCAAAAATCATTGATGTGCATATCCTTTTCGAAATCATTAAACTGACAAGGTGGATGACATTATTATTCCAGTTTGGAGAGAAGACTGAAATTGTTACTAATGCCTTCTGATTAATTATGAACTTCAGTGCTTTAGGCTGTCCTTGTAATCCATCAAGTTTATTTAAAATTTGCAATTTTTCTACCAGTCTTAAATTCCCAAATTCATGGAACCATTCAACATGCTGTTTAATTAATTCTTGGTTGTTACCAGTCTCAGTACTGCCAATCCGTTGATGGCTAAGAATTTGAGCAAATGGATTTGGCTCTATATTATCTCTGATTCTTAGACTGTGAAAATCCCAGGGATAAGCAAATGTTTTTAAATACTGTACCGTTCTTTGTATACACTGGGATACCCTGGTAACCTGAATCTTTTTACATTCTCCTCCTTTTATCTCCCAATCTGCAAAATTTTCGAAAATGTCATACTGAGGGAAAGTATCAGTATTGGCGTAATTTTCATCAATTCTTTGGAGGAAAGAAACTTCTAGCTCTTCGAAAACGTCTGGGATTTTTAATGACACCAAATACTTTATCATCTCTTCTGTCATGGGAATTTCTTCTAAATCTAAAATCTTGGCACCTGTAAACAGACTGAGTGCAAAGTCAACACCTCCTATGATCTGGTAATAATTCAAAATTCTGAGTGTCCATATCATTTCTTTTGTGTAGACAAATCGACCAGAGATCGCATAAGCTTCTAAAGTAAAGCTTAACCTTCATATTTGGCAAGGAAAATATTTTGACCAAATTTTCGTCTAGGCCTAAGGAGATGCCTAAGTTCTTTGATTGCCATGCCTGACATTTTCTAATCCACATATTTCTTCTGAGTCTGAAACCGATTACCTTTTGATTTCATCTGTTAAAAAGCTGGCATGACTTTCCAAAATTCTAAATCTATCTACAAATGTAGCAAAACTATCATCTTCGGTCCCTTTGCCTGGAATTTCAAACATTGAATATTTACAAGTTATATACATCTTATTCATATCTCTGGTCAAGGAATCTGTCAAGAAATTTGAATTGCCTGGAATCCACTCAACCTCAAAATCAAACTGCTGAAACCAGATTTGCCAGGCTAGAATTCTGCCTTTTGCAATTTGCCTTGAAATCTTGGCAGACAGAAAATATTTAAAGTTTCTGGAGTCTGTTCTAATCAAAAACTTTACTGGAGTGAGATATACCTCAAAACGCTGAATTCCGTTAAATATAGCTAAAGTCTCCTTTTCAGCTATGAAGTAATTTTTCTGACTTGGTGTGAATTCCCCAGAAGCATATCCACACAAATTTTCTTCGACTTTTCCCTCGCTATTCTTTCTTTGCTCTAAAAGTACAGCTGCCTAAAAATCAAGTGAAGCATCAGTTTATAAAATAAGCAAACCTTCACCTGGTGGCTGAAGTTGTGGCAAATGCTGGCATTCTTCTTTAAGCTTCTTCACTGCTTCAGTAGCTTCTTCAAACCATCCTTGATTGATGTGTTTTCTAATTGGGGCTGTCTTCTCTGATAGATTCGGGATGTATTTGTGGAGATAATTCAATACTCCAAGAAATCTCTGAATTGTCTTTTTATCCTTCAATTCATCAGGAAATTGTGTTAACTTTGTTAGCACTTGGGGCTGCATTTGAATAGCACCATTAACAACATTAATCCCCAAAAAATCAATGCTTTCCTGAAACAAGGACATTTTTCTTTTTGACAGAACAATTCCATGCTTTCTAACTTCTTCAAGGAAAATCTTTAAATGTTTTAAATGAGTCTGTACATCGGGGCTATGAATCAGTATATCATCTATATATGTAACTATAAGATCATATTTAGAAAAAAAATAATCCATCCTTCTTTGAAAAAAGGCTGGAGCGTTCTTCAGGCCGAACGGAACAACTTTCCACTGATAAAAACCTGCTGGACATATGAAAGCTGTTTTGTGTCTGTCTTCTGGTTGGATTTGGATGTGATAGTACCCTGACTTCATGTCAAATTTGCTAAACACCTTACTGTATTGAATTTTGTGCATAATAACTTCTGGCCTTGGCAATGGATAATTGAAGTTCTGAGTGATAGCATTAAGAGGTTTATAATTGATAACCATTCTTGGCTTTCCTCTTACAATCTCAGAATGATTTCTTACTAGAAATGCAGAACATGAATAATGAGATTCACTTGGTTCGATTAGCTGCATTTTTCGCAATTCTTGAATCTGATTCTTAATTTCTTGTTCATTTGCTGGTGTACATGGAATCAATTTTCCTTTAACTCCATTGTCATGTAAGGTACTTATTTCCTGCATCGAACTTCCAGTTTCCCAAAATCGCTGTGGATTGTCCGAGCAACTCTTTAGAAGTCTCTGGTAGATGTATTTCTGCTATGTAGACCAATTAGTGTCAATGCATGCTAACTGTTTTGTTTTATTCTCTGCTTTGGCTTCATAAATCTTTAGGACTTCTTGCCAGTCACCTGAATCTTTTACCTGCTTTCTAGGTCCTACTCTTTTTTGACTATTTTCATACCTAGCTTCAGAATTTGCAATACTTAATCTAGGTACTGATATAGCTTTTTTCTTCAAATTTATTATCAGCTTGTCTTGGTGATAGTAACAGGTAGCACAGAGTTTATGAATGGCATGCCTAGCATCAGACTAGCTGAAGGGTCGTAACGCTGAATTGCTGAAATTTTTATAATACTCCCCCCAACTTTTAAAGGAATATTGTCTACATAGTGTGTGAGCTGAACAGATCCTCCAATTGTCTCTGAGACCAGTATATTTTTTAACGGTTTCCACAATGGTTTAAATAGAGATGGTCTAGCGAGATTATTAGAACCTCCAGTGTCTACAAATGCATCTACGGAAATCCATTCACCTCTTACTTGCACTTGCACTGGAATATAGATCAGACTTTCTGTTTTAACAATATTTTTCAAGAAAGTATTCTGTTCTTCTTTTGAAGACTCTACTTGTGGCATAATGGTCGATGGTGTGGTCTTCTTTTCATAGGGACAAAAAGAATTGAATTGAGATGAAGGTATTGCAGGTTGCTTACCTTTGTCTCTTCTGACCGATTCTATGCTCTCTGATTCATCATCTGAATAATCTTATGCCTCGCTTGTTGTCTCAATATCTGAAGAACTTTCTATGTCGTTGTAATGCTGTTCACTAGAAAAATCTGAACTAGATGGACAAATATTCATTTTCTGTACAAAATCACTTTCTTCTTCAACATCTGAAACTTCTGTGAGAATATATACATCAGAAATTTCATCATCTGATTCTACAACAGACCAGTCATCTTGAAACTCTTCAATATCTACACAAGCTTTGAGTTTACTGGATGATTTCTGGGGGCACTTTCTAGCAAAGTGTCCTTCCTTTTTACAAATGAAACAACAACTGTTGTTTCTGGGTTTGGTTCTCTTCTTCAAAAATCTGAATTTTCTAAAAGGCCTTTTTGGGTTTGATATTCTTTTGGGTTTGTATTTGCCATACCTTTTGGATTTCTTCTTGGGCTTAAAAGGCGTCCATGGCAATACTGATCTGCAGACATCTGAACTTGGAGTGATGTCGTGCGCTTTCTTTTGCCAACACAAATATTTTACTTTTTCGGATACTCGAAACAGAAGATCGACCCAATAGATTTGATCTAGACTTTTCAATTGTATTTCTAGATCTTTCATTATTAAATCTCCCAAATTGCCTGGTAATTTTGATAAAAATGCAATTTTTTGAGCAACATCATTGAAAAGATTAGCTTTAAAAACTTTAGCCATAAATTCTTTGCCAAACTGATCTAAATGCTTTAGATCTTTCAATTCCATACGGCTAAGGTACCAAAATTGACTCTGACCATTCAAATAGAATTCAAACAGAGACTAATTAATGATAAAGCTTCATGTGCATGCAGGACTTACTTCTGATTAAAATCGTTGCTTTCCGAAAAACAATTCTGAAAACAAATATCCAATCCTCAGGCGACCATGCGCGAGTCTCCACACGACCTCTCTCCACCGGTCTTCACTCAAGCGCCTTACAGCTCAAACCTCTTTCGGATTACAGGAACTATCATCAGACAGGCGGCCGAGTAGGCTTCGATATTAATAAGAAATAAGAAAATACACAAAGCTTATTACAACATAGTGTCTCAGACCTCAGACCGAAATGATCATAATAAGGTAAGAACGACTCGAATGATCAGGATGATCTAACTGATCTGCAAACACTTTCTTATATAGACTCTATCTTAGCTAATCCTATCTAAACACTAACATCAAAAGGAAAATTATTGAGGGTCCTGTCGGTATCTTTTTCCACCGATGGTGTCTACTCAATCTTTCCTGTACAAAGGAATCTTGTCACAACATGTGACCAACATTATCACATTGTTGACAAAGATTCTACCAATGTCCCATCGGACTGCTAGTCTCCCATAGGTCTTCTTCTGACGATCCTGGAGAGGGTTCGTACTCATCTAAAAGTTGGCGGTGGTATCTGTTCATGAGTCGGTCATACTGTTCGTCGATTCCTTCATTTGGATCTTGTGCATCTGTCATTTCACCTTTTTCTTTTTGCTCCATTATTGTTGTCCGGCGAGATGCTGCTAACGATGATTCTCCTTTGCTAATATTCGTCTTTATCTTATGGAGGCCCGGTTGTTGTGAGGTATGCATCAGCTCTTGCTTTTCCCATTTATTGAGGAACGGAAGAGCACTGACTTCAATATCAAGAAACGAATCTTTAAAGGCGTTCCAGGTTGCCGGCGATCTCTGTACTGCCAACTCGATTCCATCTAATAATTCCCACTTAAAAATCTGGAACATGTTAGTGGAGCTTTCAATAGCGTGCTGAATCCACAATCGACAATTCTCATTCAAAACATCTTTTATGCTGCCATCCAAGTTCAAAAATCATTGATGTGCATATCCTTTTCGAAATCATTAAACTGACAAGGTGGATGACATTATTATTCCAGTTTGGAGATAAGACTGAAATTGTTACTAATGCCTTCTGATTAATTATGAACTTCAGTGCTTTAGGCGGTCCTTGTAATCCATCAAGTTTATTTAAAATTTGCAAACTTTCTACCAGTCTTAAATTCCCAAATTCATGGAACCATTCAGCATGCTGTTTAATTAATTCTTGGTTGTTACCAGTCTTAGTACTGCCAATCCGTTCATGGCTAAAAATTTGAGCAAATGGATTTGGCTCTATATTATCTCTGATTCTTAGACTCTGAAAATCCCAGGGATAAGCAAATGTTTTTAAATACTGTACCGTTCTTTGTATACACTGGGATACCCTGGTACCTCGTCTATTACCATTCCCCCTCTATCTAGGACCATGTCAGATGTCTTGACCTAGTTTTGGAAGAACCTGGTCTGCTAATACTCTGGTTCTGTGGATAGGGACATGCATTTGGCTAATACATGCTTTTAGCTGTGCATCTTCATTGCGACAAATTGAGATTGTTTCTGGAACTTCACAGCACAGTGGTAAATTTTGAATTTTGTAGTGGTGGTCAGGGGCTGGGGGGGTGTGGGGGTTGGGGGTTGAAATCTGAGAAACATTGTATTTGTGCGAGGGTCTTGTAGTTAACCCTCCTAACATATTTATGTCAGGAGTAATAAATATTTGTGTCACTTTATATGTTAGTGACATGTGAGCAATGTAATGATAGATGGCATGGCTAAGATTTAGGTGGTTAAACCTCCATAACTGCAGAGGGATGGTAGACATATGCATTGTAAGATATGATGTGAGGCAAGAGGAATGTATATGATACAGCATCAACATTAATAAATTTATCTTTAGCTTTTCTCTTTGCCTTTGTGTGTTTATTTGCAAATATGTCTACAGTTTACACCCTACAAAATGGGTATGTACTTATAAACTGGTATACATGGCACTCTCTCTGATATGTTGAAGTTAGCAAAAGCTTTAATTGCATGTTTTTGTATGAATAATGACACTCTATAATGTTCTCCTAATTTAGGAAAAAACTTCTTTTCAAAATCCCATTAATCAAGGTTGTGCCAATGTCCTGATAATAAGAACTTCTAACCTGGCTATCTCCTCTATACTGTCATTTCCCTGAAGTTCAGTGGTGACTGTGATGCTTTGGATTTTAATAGCCCATCGTATGGACTTGATCCACTTGTTAGAATTCACTGTTTAAGCTATCTCTTTTACGGAAATTTGTTGTTTTTGAACTCAGGTTATCTTAACAGACTTATGCATTGAAATGCCTTCTGATTGAGAAACTCGAGTCCATGGTTCATTTTGTATCATTGTTATCTCGACAATTTTCAATGTTGGATTGTGGTGTCAATACAGATGTAAAATTATTGGAAAGACGTTTATAATTTTTAATTTAGTATTGTTTGCTTTGGAGTTCTAATCTCTCTTAAAAAACCCTACTGATATTATGGAACTTAGGCAGCAAGCACTGCTGGGAATGGAGGATCTTGGGATTGGCGATCTGCTGAAGCTGCACTGTATTGTATTCGTGCGATATCAAAAGCAGTACCTATGTCTGAAGGAACTGTGATGCCACAGGTAAGGTTTGAATTTACACATTAACAAGTGACTTATGTTATGGTAGACAATATTAATATGAAGTGGACTATTCTTGTTTGGTTGTTATTGGTTTGCTGCGGATGCCTATTGATACACTCTGAGAAGAAAATGTTTGATACATGAAAGAAAATTAATTTTCTTTCACATATAATTTTGTCATTCTTCATTTGCGGTGGATCTCCAGAATGGAGTGACCACTGACAATAGATATACATAGTAAATTTTTAAACATGTTATTTTTTACTATTAATTCACTATTTACAGTGCAGAATCCATGTTACTCCACTATTTAGAGGTGGTTTGATGGATTGATGCTGCATAAAAGGTAATATCTTGGACAATAAAAATTGGCAATGTAATAGCCTACATTATTCAAGTTGGTTCAAATATGAATTGGCTTGTTTGCATATAATTCACAGTGAAGACAAATTTCGGGGCAAAAAATGCTATCAATGTTGTGTCTCTTGCACTACACTGTGATCAGGTAATGATAATTAAAATTTTGAACTTGCAGTTGACTGTGAATAAGTCTTGCCTACGTGACAAATTCACTCCTTAGACATCTGAATCTTGACACAGGACGTGTAGAACCCCAAAATAGAACATGCTGGGACTTGTGCACACACACACACACACACATATATATTCAAATTTGCTACATTAAAAAATATAAAATAGACTTAAAGATGTAACTTTTTTGGAGATTTAGAAAATAGAATTACACTAAACATGTGTTGGAGCACATTCGTTGACATGTGACAATACACATTGTTTAATTTTTTTTTGAATTTTTTGAAACACTTTTTGGTGCAAGGCTGGGATGATGTGTCCTGTTTCTTAGCATAGAATCATTTTCAAACTGCTCTATGATCTCCCTTCATTTATTGTTAAGGCATTGGATTTTTTTTTTCCTTCTAAGAAAGCTCTGATAGACATTTTAGGATAGGCCGGCTCTATTGGGTCTACAGACAAGGATGCATTTTGTTAAGATGATGTAGGCTTTTAGACATTTGTATCAACAATTATGAGGGAAGTGATTAAGTGGGAATTGTGATTGAAATGAGGCAAGGCATCCAACATGGCTGAATAGATTTCCTGCGAGAATTAAAAGCTGACACTCTTTCAACTAGGTTTTGGATGTCACAAGTATTTAAGGGACTGGAGCCTAGAATATAGATTGGTGGAGTACTTCTAATGAAAAAAATGTTCAAAGTGGTTAGGAATGGACTAGTGAAGGTGACTAGGAATGAGATGGTGATGTGCATAGTCAAGTTGATAGCCAATGAAAGGGAAACATGTCTAACGACCAAAATTATGAAAGTGTTTAATAGTGTCAGTAACGATCAAATCAAGTGATTTACCTTCATTGGTCAAGTGCATTCTATATGTAGTAATAATAAATGTTGTTGAATCACAAGGTGCATGCATTGAACACTTGGTTTGTGACTAGGTGAATTTATCCCACACTAGATTATGGATGATGCACCAAACCCTGTCTAGTTGTGTCCACCCGACAATGTTTGGCTTCCCCTCCTTGTGATGAGGACATCCCTAATCTGTCATAGGAGTGTTGACCATGTACTCATAAGCATATCTACCTCTTACTATGTTCATTTACCATCGTAACAATAATTACGAGAATCAATCATTGTACTAACAAGTTACCTAAAACTACATCGGGAGGCTTGTAATAGGTTGTTTTTGGGTCGCCCTTCATGGTTACATTCAAGGACACTTGCAAGTATAGGGTAAGTGTTGTGTAGTCAAGTTGATATGAGATATGATCCTATATGCATATATAGATAGCTCATGTTTAGGTAAAATACATAAAAGCATTGATTTTATGTGTTAGTAGATTAAATCATTGAAAATAAAAGAGATCCCAATTTATATCCACATTTGAGATGGTATGTGTTAACGCTCATATTGTATGAAGTCCTATACTTGTTATTTTCATAGCAACATTGGCATTTACTTTTGATTTTCATTGCACACATTACAGATTTGTAGATTGATGGACCTGGGGGCATGGTGGTTGGTGCACACACACTTTCCGAGATACTTACGTTGTGACATTGTTGACTAGGATTGCAATGGGTTCTAAGGTGTTGAAGTGAGATGTTCTTTTGCACATTTACTTGTAAATTGTTGCTACCCCTTAAAGCACATGACTAGGAGGGGACTTGTACTAGTCAGAGTTGTGGGGGAGCGCGCCCCACCCCCCCTCGAACCCACTCCTAATCCGCTCTCCGAGCGGGAGCAGGTTAAGAGCGCGCTTCCTGCCAAAACAGGTAGCGACTTCGGGAGCGTCGTTCCAGGAGCGAAAATTAAAGCCCGGGAGCGATCGTTCCCGATCGCTCCCGGGCTATAATTTTAGCTCCCGAAGCGATGCGCGCTGCCGCCGGGACCGAAAAGCGCGCAAAAAAATTTTCGGACGCCAAAAAGAAATGTTTTAATTTTTTTTTTGGTTTTATAAGGTCTTGGGGGGTATTTTTAGTTCATTGTGACTTGAAAGAGTTGGAGGAGAGCCAAGGAGATTGTGCAAAGGAGCGAGGAGCGAGCGCCGAGGAGCAAGGAACAAGCGTGCAAGGGGGTTAGTAACTTAGTAATTTAGTAGGTTAGTAAAGTTATAACTTATTTCTAGATTCTAGAATGATGAATGATGAATCTAAATAAATAAAATTAATAAATAGTAAAGAGTAAAACTAAATACATTTTTAATTTTCTCATTCTCATTCCCATTCCCATTCCCATTAAATTTTGCAAATTCAAAACTACAAATTTCAAACATGATGGACTTGGTTATATTTCTTGGCATTTTCTTCTTCTTGGTCCCTTTCGTGGTTATTATGGTGTTGGAGAGTAGGAAAAGGAGGGGTCAAAATGAAGAGGGGGATGAAGGGGGATGAAGAAGGGGGATGAAGTGGATTTGATGAAAACCCTAGTGAGGAGGAGCTGGAGGAGGGTGAACATGACTCTAAAAAAACTAAACAAGACCAAACCCCATTGTGGAAATATGTTAACAGGCCTGAAGCAGGGAAAGGGGGTGGAACCACTAAATTTCATTGCCCCCATTGCAACAATAATTACACACGTTCATACACAAGTGCCAGAAAATACCTCTGCGGGAAAAGGCCATGGGATGGAGATAAACAAATAGGAATCAAAACTTGTGCAGCTGTGTTAGCAGTAGATAGAGCCAAATACATAAGGGAAGAGAAGGAAGCCCAATACAAATCTAAAAAATCAAGGGGTTTCTTTGAACCAAGCTCACAATCACAAGCACAAAGAACTCCTTCAGCATCCTCCCAAGGCAGTGGATATGTAGGCATAGGGTCACTAGCTTTAAGGCGTAGAACCATATCAGATTTGCTTGATGAGGGGTGTAGGAATGATGTGGATTCAAAAGTTTACAGGTTTCTCTATGCATGTGGGATACCATTCAATGTTCTTCGCTCACCTTATTGGCACGAAATGGTTTCTGCCATAAATGATGCCCTTAAAGTATACAAGAGCCTTGGGTATGACAAGGCAAGAACCGTTGGACTTGATCATGAAAAAGCAAAAATATCACATTCTTT